>RJWT010002475.1:0-30143 GCA_004365215.1 Cuniculus paca | reverse complement strand
TTGAGCAGGTTGTATAACCTAGGTGGGACCATTGTCTTTTATTGAAAAACATGAATTTGTACAATGTATCTGTTATGGTTTGTATCTAGGTGGCCCCCACAAGCCTCATGTAGTCATGGAAGCAGCTGAATCTAGCATTCGTGATTGATTCATTGCCTAGCACTGGGCTTAGTGCTGGGCTTAGTTCTAGGCTTAGTGCTGGGTTTGGCACTGGATTTAGCACTGGGATTAGTGCTGGGGTTATTCCTGTGAGTGCTGCACCCATCCAGGAGTGGAGCCTGCATACTATATAAGGGAGGGAAGGATGCATGTTCCCTGTCTCTTTTGCCGCTCTTCTGCCTTGTTTGCTCTTGCTACTTGTGAGCTGCCATGAACAGCTGCCCCCTCAGCCACATCACCCTGCTTTGGAGCCAGCTGGATATGAACTGAAACCTCCAAACTGTAAGCAATAAACCTTTCCTTCCCTAATTTTGGGTGTTGGGTATTTTGTCTCAGCAACAAGAGAAAAGTTACCAAGACAGTATCTAAGTAAATATATTCAGACAGTTCAATTCACTCTCAAGCCCTGCTTGTCCTTTGGATCTAGTTTTTCCAACTTGACTTTCTACTAGTTCCAAAACAAAGTATGTACAGTTTCATCCTTTTGTGCCAGTGTAGTTCTTAAACTTCCAGATGTTTTAGGTAGAGCTTGTGCTTTATAGTTTTGTGATCTTTCTCATCTTCCATAGCTCTCATCTTCCTTACTTTGCAAATCCAGGAAGGGTATGAATATCATCCTTCTTTCCCTCCCATTCTTTTCCTTCCCTTCTTCCCTCCCTCCTTTCTTGCACTGTGTCAGTTTTTCTCCTACTTTCCAGTTATCTTTCTTCAGTGTGTTTTCTTTACAGCCATTCTCAAACAATACTTCTTCTTTCAATATTTCATTCAATATCGTACATTTTAGTACACAATGTAAGAAGATGGATTCTAAGAACATCATTATAGGTTGAACTTAATAAAATATTTTGCTGGTAATCAAGAGTTGTAGGATTCTAGTCCCAAATATGCCACCACAGAAAATCTTTAGCCTCTTTTGATCTTATCGTTCTACTTTTGTGTAACAACTTTGAGATACAGGTGGGGGAAGGTAGAATGCATGAAGAAGGAAATATACCTAGGACAAAATTATAGAGTATTGAAAACTTAGGTTGGTAGCAGAAATATTCAGTTATTTCTTTGTAAGTAATTTGCATGCCAAACCAAATATGCTTGCCAGTTGAATTCAAATCCTAGGTTACTAATGAATTCAGTGGTCCTTATGGTGCCATACAATAATGACTCAATTTTTGAATATCTGTTCAACCCTAGCTATGTCTCTGCTTGGATGTTTTATTGTATGGGTGCTGCTATGTTTCTTCGTAAGGTTTTCTTTCAACTTCTTCATCTGTCTTGACTCTTGACTCATATATATCATGTGCATGTTTTATTCATTTTATAAGTCCTGATAACACCTACCACATGCTTTTGCCTACATTGCATCTTAAAAAAGTCTTGTTGAAACTTGCATTGAAAATGATTAGAGAGGTGGAAAACACTCTTAGAAAAATAAAAAGGAAAAGATGGAGGGAAAGTACTTGGAACAGAATAAGAGGCTAGTATAAGTAAGACATCAAGTGCTTTGATGAATGGTAGGACACAGGCTTTTAGACGAGGCAGCAATAATGCCACACAGTGATTTCCAAAATGTAAAACCTGGAAAACACACAGATGAGCATGTTTTCAATGTTTTAGCATTATAATGTGTTGGGGAAGTTGCTGTGTATTCAGCATGTATTAGAAAGATGCTGATTTTTCTGGAATTAGGTTGTAATTCAGTGGTAGATCACGTTCTTAGCATGTGCAAGGCCCTGGGTTTGATCCACAGTGTTGAAGAATAAGGAAAGAAGGGAGCGAGAGAAAGAGGGTGGAAGGAAGAGAAGAAGGAAGGAGGGAGGAAGGAGGATACAGAAACTAGGAAAGGAGTCTACAGCCATACCACCCTGAATGTGCCCGATCTTGTCAGAAACTAGGAAAGGAAATATACTGATTTTTATGTATATAAGTAATGGACTTTCCTTATTAAATTTAGAAAAGTAGTATTAAATAACAGAATAGGTGGTATATGAATTTAGTGAAAATTACAATTATATTCATGGTACACTATGGTGACTCTTAGCATGCAGGGCTAAGACATGGCTTGGGAAATAAGAAAGCCTGTACTGAAGTCCAGCAAATCTCTTGTAGCTAACTGCATCAGAGAAAAGGGTGTTCTTGCTCAACAGAGGTGACCTCTATCCCAAAGATGTGAGTGATGGTGCCTTGCTGAAACCAGAATGAATTCCACAAAAATGCATGCAGAAAAAAGATCCAAGACTTACTCAGTAGTGCTTTAAGGGTTCAGGAAGCCCAAAAGATGAGATCAATGCAGGAGACCAGGGAAGAGTCTGGGAGTTTATCTCCTCCCAAGAAAGTGAATAAATTATTGCAGTGGTTTCCCAAACAAACCTCACCACATTTGAAAATGAAGAAGCATTTTCAGTGATTGAACTTTCATTGATGAGTACTGTGTAGAAGAACCCAAAACTGTTATACAGATTTAATGCAATCCCAATTAAAATACCATTAGCATACCTCACAGATCTAGAGAAAAGATTCCTAAAATGCATCTGAAACCAGAAAAGACCTGGCAAGGCAGTACTGAGCAACAAAGGCAGGGCAGGAGGCATCACAATCCATGACTTGAAATTATACTACAAAGCTACTGTGATGAAATCAACATGGTACTGGGAAAAAAAAAAAAACAGAAAACAGACCTGGGGATCAATGGAACAGATTAGAAGGTGCAGACACAACTACAGGCACACTCAGGCACCTTATCTTTAACAATGGGGCCAAACATGTTCACTGGAAGAAAGATAGCCTCTTTAATAAAGAGTGCTGGAAAAGCTGGCTTTTCACATGCCAAAAACTAAAACTCAACCCATGTATATCACCATGCCCTAAGCTAAATTCAAAATGGATCAAAACACTAAATATTAAAACAGAAACACTAAATGTACTGAAGGAGAAAGTAGATAGAAATCTTGAAGACACAGGGATAGGCAGAGAGTTCATAAATGAAAACCAAACTGCACAAGAAATACTTCAAAGAATCAACAACTGGGATCTCATCTTATTAAAAAGTTTTGAACCTCAAAATAAATCAACAGAGTGAAAAGAAAACCCACAAATTAAGAAAAAAAATTAATCAACTGTCCCTCAAAAAAAGGACTTCTATCTAGAACATACAAAGAACTGGAAAGAATCAGGTCCTCCAAATTCGAAGCCCCAATCCAAAAAATGGGCATCTGAGATGAATATACACTTCTCAGATGAAGAAATACAAATAGCAAATAAATCTATAAAAATGTTCAACATCATTAGTCATTCAAGAAATGCAAATTAAAACAACACTGAGATTCCATCTCATCCCAGAAAGAATAGGTATTATCAAAAAATCAGCCAATAACAAATGCTGGTAAGGTTGTGGGGAAAAAAGAAGGGTTCTCCATTGTTGGTTATAGTGTAGACTGGTGCAACCACTATGGAAATCAGTGTGGAGATTCCTCAAAAAAACTAGGATGGAGGTCCCATTTGACCCAGCTATTGCTTTTCTAGGTATTTTCCCAGAAAAATTGAATATATCATACCACAGCAATACATGTGCACCCATGTTTATAGAAGCACAATTTGTAATCTAAATCTTGGAAACAATCCAAATGTTCATCAACTGAGGAATGAATAAAAAAAGATGTGGTATTTTTATGCAATGGAGTACTGCTCAGCTATAAAGGAAGATAAACTCAAGACTTTTATAGGTAAATGGATGCAACTAGATACCATACTCATAAGTGAAATAAATCAGACTTGCATGTGTAAATATCATATTGTCTCCCTAGTTTAAGAAACTGAGAGCATAAATAAGATCCAAAAGGCACAACAGATACTGTGAAAGGGAAAGAAACTGCTCAAAAGGAAAGACCAACTGGGATGGGAGAAAGGAGAAAAGAAGAAAGGGGGATAAAGAATATATATACACAAAAGATAGCTAAGACAATTGTTCTACTCATAGTGTTAGTTCATTGAAAGAAACAGATAGTGCTTATATTATTTGATCAATTTTGCATGCCTATATCTGGTAATCTGAGCAACTATTTTGAGGACAACTATATGTAATATAATAACCATTGTTAATTTCCTATCATCTTGTTTTGAAATTTCTGTATCATTTTAATTGGTTTTTCATACTTTTTAAGAAAATGAATACATATCCTATCAGTTTCTAAAAGTGGGGGGAGAGGGTTGAAATTTGTACCACAGTGTCCTCTTTGGAAGGGTAAAATGTGCAAAGCACTCTTTTTTTGCTCTCTAGAGTCATGGCCTGGTCAGTAATTACGTTTTATCTTGAAAAAGAATTTCTCTAAGAGAGAAAAACGGTGGCATTCACATTATGAGGTTTGGAGAAATTCCTTTGTTTTTTCAAAGGAAGACCTTGACTTGGCAGAGATCACACAATGAGTAATTGGCAGTGCATAGTTGGGCTAAATCTCAGAGGTAGTAGACAGATCCTGGGTACTGGGAGCTGTTACTCCATGAATTGGACAGATTTCATATTGCTTCTCTTACTCCATTGTTCATGTGGAAACTGGGTATAATGAGCCCAAACTTCCAGGGGTGTCCTGATCCTGTCCAGGGACACGAGATGGTTCTGACACCTGATGGAAGTCCCCATGTGGTTCTCTTCCCCATGCCTCCCAGCACATTTGCTGTATCACAGATTGGTTTTCTTTCCACTGGTCTGGGTTGGATCCCATTGATTTCCTAATCCTTTCATAGCAGAAAATTTAGATACATCTCACATCACTGTTGCCCTTTCCAAATAATTTCACCCACACTATCAATTTGAATCCTCACATGAACCCAGGGAGTAAAGAACAGAAAATGTTAGTATCCCCATTTTCTACATAAAGAAAGCGAATGCTCCATGGTTATACCATGATTCAATAAAGACCGTGGCTCCTTTCTCACAGCTGACTGCTGTTTTTCCTCTTTTTCCCTTCAGGAAGGAAGAAAAATACAGGCTGATCTCAATGAGGCATAATTGCTGGGCTTCCCTCCCATATTTATATTTTATGATGCTGATTTCTTTCAAATTGATTTCTGAGCCTTGCCTGTATGAATTGTCTCAAGGGATAAACAACTAACTTGTTTAGAAGAGAAAATTTGTCCATCAAGTTCCTGTGCCTTTCTTGAAATTCAATACCTCTAACCCCCTACTGTATTTTTTTGCATCTGAATAGAGTGTCCCAAATTTCCCTGAGATAAAAATAATGCTTTTAAAAGATGCTACACTGCCGGGCATGGTGTATTATGCCTATAATCCCTGCTCTCAGGAGGCTGAACCAGGAGGATGGCCCTGAGTTCAAGGTCAGCCTGTGCTACATAGTGAGTTTGAAGCCTATCTAGACTACATAAACGAGACTGTGTCTCAAAAAACAAACAAAACAAAACAGCATGCTATACTGAAAAACTAAGAGGTTCTATAGCTCCAGAAAAGGGTAAAAAGCTGGATTCATTTAGGTTAAGTGTGCATGTATGAATATATAGCTATACCTTCCCCCCACACACACATGCACACACTACAAGTTATGCTTTACATTTACTGCCTCATTTAGCACAGGCAGGAAGAGCATACCCCTGCCATTATCTTTTAGCATCCAGGAGAATGCTGAAAGAGTGTCTAGCTCAAACCCAACTTTGTTTAGGGCCACACCATTCTGTCACCCTTCCACCAACCAGGTAGAATGTTCTCTGAGCTTTTAATTCCTGCTCATGTCTACTTTTTAATATATTTGTGTCAGCAGTAATAGTGCTTTATTAGATGAAGCTGTTGCAGTGTGGAAAGAGGATGAATTAAGTACGGCAAGCTTTCTAATCACAGCGAGCCAGCACTGCCCTGCTATCTGTAGCTGGTTACCAGCCACTCTCCCTTTATTAATGGACTTCCTTTGCCAAGGGATGGAATATAGCATTTTCAGAAACCCATTAAAAGGCACAACCTATTGTTGCTGCTTTCAGCCATCCAGAGTGAATTCAGTTTTCATCCTCAGTGGCAGGGGAAATTCCTCTCAGGGATCTATGCGTGGGCTCTATCTAGCCAGCACCACTCTCTCAAGAGCTCTGTATTTTTTAAGTCTTGCATTCAGGTCCGTTGGCTGATGAATGTTTTAGTGGCTTCTCTATAATGCTTTCATCTCCCTGCAAGTTGAGACAGCTGTGGCACATCTGAATACAAAAGCACTGAAAACTAGGAGAACACAGCAAAAAAATAAATAAATAAATAAATAAATAAATAAATAAAAATAACCTCTTTTTCCCAGAAGCATTCAGGATACTTCCACAAACTTGTCGGCACTTTATAGTTAATGCATGTGTCTCTTCATCTTGGAGCAACCTCTTTCTAGATAAAAGCATACCACCTATTCAAATTTCCTCCTCCCAAGGGTATGGCACAAACTCTCCTCCCAAAGTGCTCATCTGGCTCCTACCTGACCAAAGCCAGTAAAGAAGGATCACACAGATACTAAGGAAGTCCAGGCCATCCTTGGGAAGCTCTGGAATTTTAAAAACATGCTTCTCTATTAAGCAGAAACTTGAAAGTTCTGTTGAAGCCAAACACAAGACAGGTTCCTGCAAAGTTGTGGGTGAACAGGTGTTCTACAAATGGAACACTACCTGCATGAAGTAGACCTCTGGATTAGTAGCACCGTTCGTTTGTTGGTCTCTCCTGGGCTCTCAGTAAAGGCGACTCTGTCTGTCCAGAATGCCCAGTTGATCCGAGGGGGGCTCAGTACAACAGACATTAAAGCTTCTTATTGTGTGATTGTGGTACCAGGGATAAAACCCACAGCCTCACACATGCCAGGCAAGGGATTTCCCAGTGAGCTTAATTCCTCAACCCTGAGTCTTTATTTAGTATCAAAGGTATTTTCATTTTAACTGTGTCTATGCGTATGACCCAGAATTCCTTCTCTAGTTGAAGTTGACATGCCATGTTTTAGAAAGTTCTGGGAAGTCAGAAACTCCATTAAAAGGACATCGGTTTTACTAGTCTTTGCACCCTTATGCTACATATTGTCTTCTCACCTGTCCTTTCTGTTCCATAATTCTAAGATATGTGGTTGTCACTGAACAAATATTCAGCATACATATGTGTCTATAAATACATAAACATGTAATACAGTGTAACTTAGAGTCAAATGTTCTAATTTTTAAATTGATGCCACCTGCATTGGCTGTTATCCTCAGCCCTTCATTTAACTGATCATTACAGTGGAGAATAATAACACCTACCTAACAGCATTGTCAAGCGGGCAAGTTTTGGATGATACATGGCTATAAAAGAGGATTTTTAAAATATGGAGAACCCTATGAATGGTAATGATTCTTGCACTGCTGTGAGAAATGGCAGAGGGGAGAAAGGACTGCCATCCCACTCTGTGGCCTCAGGGTAGCCACTGTGATGCAGTTCAACAAAAGCTGAAACGTTGGATCCTCAAGAAGCTCCAATGACTGTGTGACTCATCAATCCCCAAATGGTGTGTAATTGCGTACAGTGCAGTGGAGTGTGAAACTACTCATGTGGATCTAGCTTCTCCTCGAGCATTCACTCTCGCAATTGCATTACAACTCTCCCTTCGGCACTCTGTCAAGGAGAAGCAATAATTGAACAAGACATCAGAGGTTAGTGTCCATAAACACAGAGATACTCGTGGTGAAATCCACACCTTGACAATCCTCAGTTCAATTTGCATTCTAACTTTTATTTGTATACAGAGGGTAAAGTGAGCATACTACGAGTGAGTAACCTTATTTGCGGTTAAACTCAGTATCATTGAATACAATTGTGTAAGTTGTACACTGTCCAAGGTTAAGGCTATTAGCTATACTGCAGACATAATAGACATGCATATTTATTATTTCCTAATGTATCCTGTTTTAATAATCCAACATTTTACAATATGTTTCTAAAGGACATAAAGTGCTTTCCTTGGGATAGGTTAAAGGGTGGATCTCTTGCTTTCAGCCTGTTATTATTCTCTGTGTGAGCTCTTCCTACCTTGGGCAGAGTGACAGTCAATTCCTCTCAGAATGAAGTGAGCAAAACTTCCTTTTAAAAATGTTCCAATCTTAAGAATCTTCAGGTTACTTTTTTACACCTAGGAAGTTTGCAGCTGTTCCTCAATAGAGGTAAATTCATTATCTGAAAAGTCAACTTAGTTTGTTCAACACATGTCCACAGAGGCCTGTGCTAAGGGAAGTAGAAGGCAGAGAGTCCCTGGACACACAGTAGTGCAAAGCCAAGTGCAGCACAGGACTGCACTGATGATGTCACATGCTGTAAGTGGCATGGTGGAGTGTGGGGATGGCAGTGAGGAGGCGGTGTTTGCACTGGGGGAATGGAGGCAGCCTTGGTCACACAGGGGAAGTCCCAGTGAATCCACTGTGGTAAATGGACCACTTGAACTCATTGATTTTGACGAGATTGGTAAGGTGTTTGGTGGAAAGGTCTTTGCTTTCCTCTTATTACTCAGAGACAGTGGTACCTGTCATAAATGTTCCTAACATTATCAGTAAATCTGCTTCTACAGAGAAAGAGGTCCCACTTAAGGTACATAAAAAATTCTTCAACTAATGTCTAGTTAGCAGAATTATCAAGCTCTGGGGCTAGAACTGGGTAGAATTTGGGGCTTCAGAAACCCTGTCCCAGCCTTCGTGTTACTCTATATTTGTTCCAAGTGCTTGACTCATGGCTCTGTTTAAACCTTCTCTATTCAAGTAGGAATCTCAACTCCTGATTTTTGCATCCAGCAGTGTCTAGTTGCTGGGAGATGCTACCTAGCTTTATATAGATTGGACTGGTCCACTTGGGGACATTTTCCAATTCAAATATTCCAAACTTTGATTCCATTTATTCCTGTGCTCACGAATGTCATGGTTTTGAGAAGATTTCAGCACAGCACTAGGTCGAAAGTGAGATGGAACTGCATTGAGTCATGGGGGTGCTTCTGAGATCTGCAGAGCCAAACCTCCCATAATGCATCTCATCTGCCCTGGATGCTCACGCAGCCCGATCAAGAGCAGTTCAGAGCGGCATCAGGCAGTGATCCCTGTACCTCCCTCTTCAGAACAGCTTGAGGGTACCGCTCTTGCTCCTTGCCTGCAGATTCTCTGTGACTCTCATCAGGTGTTCTTGGGGCATGTTGCAACCCAGCAGTCTTTCTTACTATAATTTTGTCTCAAAAAACAAATAATCTGCTCTTTAAACTTCAGTTCTACACAAGATGCCAAGTTCAATTCCCAGTACTAAGAAACAAACAAACAAACAAGATTCAAAAGTAAACTTCAGTTCTCAGCAAAATATAACAGAAGATGGCACTAAGCTCTGCTATAAAAGATACAGGTTTCAGCCCTCCTTTCCTCACTTATCAATGTAACCCCTTTATAAACATAGGGAAAGGATTTACTTTGTTCTGTTTACTAATATTTGCCTCATCTAAGTTGCAGAGCTGGCAGGAACATTAAATGAGATCATGGCTATACAAATGAAAATTTTAAAAGCGTGTTTTTAAATTCAATTATTAAAAGGCATGTTTTATAACCTTGGACCACAATAGCAATATGTGGGCAATAAAGATAAAGAAAATTGCCAACTCGTGAGCCATTTCTACATTTCAGGTACTCTGCTGAGTACTTCTTACACTTTATATCTTTTAATGGTGGCAGCCATCCAACCATCTTGGTGCCAGTATTATTCCATTACTTTTCTCCTTTGTTATAGACTTCCAGCAGTTAAAAATGTCCCTGATCTTCCCATTGTTTCACCATTTCAATGTACAAATCTTGCTCCAGCTCCAAATCCACATGCTTAGCCATTGTGCTATGCTATTCCTCAGTAATGTAGTAATTGATAAGGATAGTAAACATTGACCTGAAAGCTGATATTGTTCTATTAATCTGAAAGTGAAGAAAGACGATGGAGGGTCAGCTAATCCTTGTATATTTTGTAAAAATTGTTTATGGCACCATTTTTCAAGGACTTAATATCCACATATATCTCATTTACTGGTGTCTAGGGCTACGGTTTTGCCTGGGGACTCAGGAATAAGTTGGCTGGCATATTTTTTTTTCTAATCCTATGATTTCTGGTAAGTATACAAAGCAGAGGCAACATCTGTTTATTTCCACTAATTAAAGGAATCTTGTTCTTATTTGTTTTTTTTTTGTTTGTTTGTTTGCCTTAGCACAGAGCTTTGGAGTAATAGCTGTAATCTTACATAAGCCAATAAAATGAAGACATACCAAGACTCAGGGTTAAGCCAGAGGTTGGGAAATCATAACCAGTTTCTCAGGGTAAGAAAGACAAATCAAGTATCCAGAAGACCTAAGAGCAGAGTCAACCTATCACACACTGCACTAAGCTCCACTTTTTTTTAGTGGAGATACAAAGGGGAAAGAAAGAGGTTTTCATTGATAATTGGTAACTGGATTATGCATTTAAGGATTCATGACTCTTTTGAGTTGTAGCTTTTTTGAGAACCCCACCAATGCATTCTTTCCAGAATATTTAGGTGGCATTTTTTACCTGCGAGCCCCATTACCAATCAACTGTTGAAAGATAGGAGCAAATATCTCCCCTCCCGTTGCTGCCAGTTGTGGCCCACCCAAGTAGCTGGTGGCACCATAGTTACCGTCAGACTGTGGACAGTTCCAAACATTTGCAACACTTGCTTCTTGACCCTCACTTGAATTGCTTGTATTTACGTTAACTATTCAAAGCAACAGGCAATATTTACTTTCCAGCTCATATCTAAGTGTGGTTATCCTGTAATAGCACATATGTTAATAGAGTTAGCAGAAAACTTTGATGTCCATTTTCTAATTTTATCTTTCTTATGCCGTAACTGTCAGTTCAGGTTTTGCTGGTCAAACACACCTTATAATGGGCTTTGGTAATTTAGCTCATAGGAATGACTTGGTTACAGAACTCCATAAAAGTTTATTGACTTCTGCTTGCTGGCTGAGGTTGTAGGCTAGAATATACCTCAGAAATTAGCTTCATCCAGTTTAACGACTTCATTACAGAGCCGTTTGCGTGCTCTCAAGCACTTCCTAATATATTTTTTAACACCAGTTTGTAGCTATCTTGAGCTGTTTTAGTGCAGTGAGAGAGGCAGGGTTGGCTTGTTTAAGTGGCTAACATAAAAAAAAAATTTAAATAAAATCACTGTAGTAGTATTGAAGTGTCCAGGTGGCTAGATACCTTCAGTGCTAATATGGTCATAGGTGATCATTTGAATATTCTGGAGACCAACTCCAGTGCTATAAACAGACTGGTTGCAGGGCGTGGTGGCTCACGCCTGTAATCCCAGCACTCGGGAGGCTGAGACAGGCAGATTGTTGTGAGTTCGAGACCAGCCTGGGCTACAAAGTGAGCTCAAGGCCGGCCTGAAAGGCATAGTGAGACCCTGTCTCAAAAACACCAGGGCCAGGGATCTAGCTCAGCGGCCTAAGTGCTTGCCTGGCAAGCACAAGGTCGTGAGTTCAATCCCTGGTGCCACAAAAAAAAAAAAAAAAAAAAAAAACCAGACTGGTTTAGCTGTGATTTTTTTCCTAAGGGATAATAAATACTGATTTAAAATTATATTTGTGATTTATATAAAAGCAAAGAGATTAGGAGTCGATGAATATTTATAGCCATTTGGTAGTATATATCCAATCTTGAATGAATTTGATTTTCTCCCTGTGTAAATCTGGTGTTTTTGAAAGTCTATTCACCTGTTTTTGGTACCTTCTGATATGCTATTACACATCACTAATGAACTTCCCAGTCTACTGTTTAGAAACACAGAATACATACTATGCTGATTGCTTGCTATTCTGTTAATGTATTGGACCCCTCAACTTCATAAAAATAAGTTTAAAAGGACATTAATAACTTTTTAAAATTGTAAATACATAGTAAGTTTAGAAAAACTAAAATAAATATCTAACGGAACATTATGACACTCATGATTCTATCACCTGAAGAGAACTGCTGTATTTTGGCACTGTTCGCATATCAATGAAGATTTTAATACACTAAGTTGTTAACAGTTGGATATATATGCATGTATATATATATAATCCTCATATCCTTTATTTGGAAATCATAATTCAATACACTTAAAGATCATGTGCCTCAGTTTATGGTTCCTCTTATTTTATGCTGTGTAATAAAATTTGAAAATATTTCCGTTTCTCTATTTTTTCTGCTTTTAGTAGTCCTAGAGCATTCCATTCTATAGACTAACCACAAACCGGTTCCCTATTGTTAGGCATGTGAATGGTTCCCAGAATTTCATTTTTCTAACCGTGCTTGTGAGTATACAAATTCGTGTTTGTATATTTTTTACACAATTTGGAGGATAAAACTGTCAGGTAAAAGTGATTCTCTGATCTGTCCCTTTCACATGTGATTTTCTTTGAGGATTTCTCATACAGCCATGCAAAGCTAGGTCACCTAGTCCTGCAGATGTCTCTCTACCTTTCCCCACGGGGATCGACACAGTCACCCCAGCACTCCATGCCATGGGCTGCTTCTTCTCTGTGGGGGGAGTGTGTGTGCGAGGGTTAGGCAGGGTCTTATCAAAGAGACAGAAATGTTGTCATGCTGCTCTCCTGTTGGTTGGTTCACACCTTCTTCCTGTTGATTATTGGCAGGTCCTCGGCACCAGACTCCAGATGATTCTTAAAAATTGAAACTGAGGACTCTGAAAACTTTTCAAAGTTTTCAAATCTTAGGATAAAAACTGCCTAGTCCATCCACAGTGACATGGACGAAAATATAAATAACTGTAATAACAGTAACAAACACAAATTCCAATGTACCAATGTTGTATTACTTACTGGGATCCCCAGACATAGAACTTCCGTAGATTAACAGAACATTCTTATAACCTAGTGTGTGGGTGGGAGGGGGAGCCACATAGTTGCTTAATCAGTTTTTTGGTCCCAGTAAGATGTCCTTACTGGTTTTCAGTTTCACTTGGTGCATTGGTGGGAAGAAAGAAAAATTTAGAAATAAGCAAATGCAAAGAATATTAAATGCTTTCTTGTGAAAACTATTTTGCATATAGTAAACCTGAGGGTGGCAAAGGTTAGGAGACATTTCTGTAGTGAATTTTGTGTGAAAGATCAGTTTTCTATCTGATCTTTCACACAAAATTTAAGTTTAAATGTGGTCCATTTGTGTGACTATATTTAAATCTGTAATTTAAATGAAATAAAATTGATGTATATGTTTCTTAATTTTTTAGCCACAAGTACCTGATATCTACCATGTTGGATGGTGCAGATATATAATATTTTTATCACTGCAGAAAGTTCTGTTAAACAACTCTTCATTTCAGCTTCCCGTCTTAATACAGCCTCAATGTTCCGCTGTATCGAAACATTTTTCCAGTCACAGAGTGCTTTCCAGAGCGATACCACTTATTGGAACTTCATGTACAGACCTTTTGAAAGCAATGCAATAGCATTTCAGAGACATACTTACATTTATTAAAGCATATTTTAATGTCACTGTATTTAAATTATCCACACTAGATTCATAATTACCACTTTAGGTCTTTTAATATAAACGTTCCTTAATTTAGCATATTCCTTAAACATATCAACTTGCACTTAACCATAAATAATGGAGTGCTTAGCTCATACATATCAATGAGAATCCTCTGTAGAAGTGAAAGATTGCTTGCTTAATAACAAGGAATATTTTGGAGAACTTCAAATCCCTTGACAGATGCATGTTGCCACAAGGATTTATTTTCTTCTGCTCACAGCTAAAATAGCATCAGTTGCATTTTGCCATTTAACGATATTGGAGAGGAACGTTATAGCAAAATGATTTACAAACAGTAATTGCATTTCCCAGCTCACCTATTTCCATAAACCAGTCCAAAATTCTAATCTGGATTTGAATATTATTCCCAATAATATAAATGTTTGTATCTGCAGCAATCATGCAACTAGATCTCTACCTTTGACCCAGGTTAAAAAATATATATATATATATATCTCAGAGTTTTGTTTTATGCCCTGACATTTATATCTCCACCCACTTGATTTTTATTTCACAAGTAGGCAAAAATAAGACAGTGGTTCAGAGGCTGTGATTCATTGGTATGAATACTCACAAGTATCCCAGTTATTGCTGATTGATTCCTGAAATTGCACTATTAAAAGTTCTATTTCCTTATCCCTTCCTTCTATTAAAATGAAACATCTCTTTGGTGAGTACTGTTAACAAGAGATGAGATTTCAACTACAAGTTAAAGGATATATGTCTGTTATGTGAAGACACAGCAATATCTTGTTTTTATTTTAAAGAGAATAGAACAAAACAAAACAAAACAGAATAGAGTCAAACACAACATAGCATTTCAGAACAGAACACTGCAAGCAATGCAGGTCTTCAAAACATAACAACAGGAGATTAACAATGGTTACTCTAGTGTCTCTTGCCTTCTTCAAAATGGTTGTTCTTACATTCACAGACAATAAACTCAAACAAAACAAAACAATATAAAACCAGATAAAACAAGAGTGAAAGCATTACAGGCCATCAAGTCAGACAAGAAACCAACAATGTCTACCTTAATGTCCCCTGTTTTCTTTAAAAGAGCTGTTCCTATCTTCTCACATATTGCAACCAAACAGTAGAGAAGAGACTTAAACCAATCAAATCAAAGAATAAAAGCACCATTGGACTGCAGAACCTTTCACCCATATTTATCGGGAATTTTGTATCTTATTGAATCTTCCAGTTTCTTACACTAGGGAGACGCTGTGGTGCTTACACATGTGAGTTTGGTTAATTTCACTTATGAGTATGGTCTCAAGTTGCATCCATTTACCTATAAAAGCCTCAATGTGATCTTTCTTTATAGCTGAATAGTACTCCATTGTATAAAAGTACCACATCTTTTTTATCTGTTCCTCAATTGATGGGCATTTGGGTTGTTTCCAAGGTTTGGCTATTACAAATTGTGCTGCTGTAAACATGGGTGCACATATATCACTGTGGTATGATGATTTCACTTCTGGGAATATGCCCAGAAGTGGAATAGCTGGGTTAAATGGGACTTCCAATCTTAGCTTTTTGAGGAACCTCCAGACTGATTTCCACAGTGGCTGCACCAGTCTACACTCCCACCAACAGTGAAGAAGGGTTCCTTTTTCCCCACAGCCTCTCCAGCATTTGTCGTTGGTGGTTTTCTTGATCCTGGCCATTCTTTCTGGGGTGAGATGAAATCTCAGAGTTGTTTTAATTTGCGTTTCTCTAATTACCAATGATGCACAGCAATATCTTTAGAGGACAGCAAATATTTCTTTTCTTTTGAAGTTTAACGTATTGCTACATAGGGATAACATCGAAAATGAAGTTAAAGAGAGAGCCAAAAGTCAAGTTTGAAACACCCTAAAAGCATAGCTAAAACATTTTGATGTTAGTTTATAGATGGAAAGACACAGGGTTTGAGGCAGGGAAGTAACATGATGACTTTGCACAAGAACATAGTTTCTACCAACTATATGAAAAATAAGCTGGAGGAGTATGGAACTCAAATGGATACACACTGTTAGGATGGTGTTGGTAGAATCCATCCAAATGATTGCAAATGTCAGAACAAAGATGACGGTGGGAGCGTTAGAAATGGGAAAGTGCAAGGGCATCCTGGAGACATTTAGAAATTATTTAACCTTCCCTCCTCCAGGTATTTCATGTAAGTCATTCAGAGTCCATTCCTCAAAACTTTCTAATACTGAGTGGTAACAGAGCACTTCTTGTCTGCTTAAAATACTTTACATTCATGGCTGCCTCTGCATCCTTAATGTAGCCCAATCATTGCATATCATTCATTTTGTTGTTATCATTTCATATCATTCATTTTGTTATCACTCATTGTTATCATTCATTTTGTTGTGGACAATGTTTCTAAGTCTAAGTTTTACTCTCATCTGACTCTGTGCTCTTATTAAGGTATTTAACTATTAGGACCCCAATTTACCCATTTGAGAAAGTATGGCATTGACGTAGTCAGTGTCTGGGGTCGCATCAGTCACAGAATTTGCCTAGATGAGGTTGCTTCCTAGGTTATAACTAATTCCTCATGCTGGGAGTAGTGCTGTATATCTTTGCCTGAACATGTTATCTTGCAGTTCCTCACACTAATGTTCCCTGTCATTCTCCCTGGAGGGGTCCACTTGCTTAGGAAGCCTCTCCGTATGAAGCATGGGTGGGCAGACAGAGAGCTCATGTCCAATGCCGTCTCCCACAGGGAAGTGTGGTGGAGTCCTGTGTGGAGCGGCAGATGGTGGTAGGTGGCTAAGGGTGTGTGGGGGACTCTCTCCAGAAGCCTGTGGGCCAGCAGCAGCTGTGCCCCTGGCTCTTGCCAGGTTTTCGCCCACAGCTCCTCACTGGTACCTTAGCCGTGGCTCAGGTGTGCCACAAGCTTGGTGATTTGCTATACAATATCACGGTGCCCTCTTCTTGAATGAGGAGGTGGTAGGAATTTCTTTTTTTTCTGCTAGCCTCACAGCAAGCTTTCCTCACTTAACCACTAAGGGTGAAGATTAAGTGATGCCCAGTTTTTTTTAAGAAAAGTTTTATCTGTGTTTGCCTTTGTAAGAAGTCACTTGTGGAACTGTCCATGCTGAACTAGACTGGAAAGCGAAGTGAGCAAATGAGCCACTAATCCAGCCTGAGGAGACTTAATAGCTTCATTTCTGGATAGGCACCGGGTGTGGGTGTGGATGGAAGGGAGCGTGTGTCCTAACACAACTGCCAATAGAGAGCAAGCAGTTTCCTCATTCCTTCTGGATGCCTCTGAGGATCAAGGAGAAGCCTTGGCTGAGAAAGACCTGTGGCAGCTCCCTGTCCCCTGAGCATCATCTCTCTAGGATGCTGACAGTCTGCTCACACTCACTCTCACGGCTCCCTTTCCCCTGCCTTCATTCACACTCTGCCACCATCTTTTTCTACTAGTTCTCTGAGGACACACAGTGCAGAGAGGGGAAAACATTAATAAATATGGCTAGTCTGTGAACAGCATTCAGAGAGAAAGATAGACATGGCATGATGGAGAGCAAAAAGAGACAGGAAAAACAAATAGAAAATATCAGAGTTGAGAGTAAGACTGGAGCCTTAGTTCATTTTGTGCTGCTACAACAGAATACCACAGACTAGATAACTGACAAAGAACAAAAATTTGTATTCACAATCTGGAGACTGGGAAGTTCAAGATCAAACCAGGGTATGTGCTCTGGTAAGGTTCTTCTTGTTGTGTCTTCGTGTGGTAGGAGGCAGAAGTGCCAGCTCGCTGAATACTGAGTAGAGGTGCTTGTATAAGACATCTCATCCCATTCACAAAAGAAGAAACACCCCCACTCTGGCCAAATCACTGCTTAATAACCCTGTTTCTTAATATCATCATGCTGACAACACTTAAATTTGAAGGGACAAACTGAAACCATAGCAACTGGCCAACACAGGCAGAGAGTAAATTCTTGGACTCATTACACAATACTCTTCCTAACTGATGGATTTTCCCTGGTAACGCTCTCATATCAGAGGCACTGCTTGGGTCTGAGGCTTTAATGTTTGCAAGAACAGATACTCTGCTCCCCTCATGGAACTTGCAGTCTGGGAGGAGACAGTGACGTACACTTCACCCAGATGCAGAATTGCAAATGACAGTGTGCACTAGGAAAGAGTGTATTAGCCATTATGACTGCATAAAACAAAGAGACCTAAGGGTCTGGTGAACTTTGGAAGTCTTTCTGAGGAAGGCATATTGGAGAAGAGATCTGAAGGATGTATATTACAGTTCAGGTGGTAAGAGCCAAGTGGACGGGTGTCCATGGATGAATGAAAAAGAGTTAGTGGGTTTCTAAATAAGGATGAGATTCTAAGGGATGTAAGAAAGGGCAACATCTCTTCCTGTCATTTCCCTTTGTGATCTGAAGGGATTTTGCCCAGCTATTGCTCTAGAGGCTTTCTCATGAAACCTAGGGAGATGTGAATTGAGTTTGTACTGCAAAGTTGCTGCAGTCTTGCCTGACAAATGAGCAGTAGGCTGGACACTATACAGTGGCTGCGAGGCCAGCAAGCCCAGCTCCTGCTTTCCTGGAACCTTCCGTTGGACTAAGAGTTGGTGTGGCAGCTGCTGCCCTAAAGGTCGTGCTCATGCCAAACACAGCTGTGTTCTTGGTTCATTACCCCAATGCAAGCACACACTGCACAATTCTAAAACAGAACTATACCTCGAGAATAGAAAGGGGCTGGACACTGGTTGAACATGTGTGGAATGCCATCAGACCTGGGCAAATGCGATAGGTCTCTGTTTCCCTCTTTAGTGTTTTAAACGTTGCAAACCTGATCTACCTGTATTTTACTTCATTTGGTATCCACAAACCATCTTCATTTAATAGGTTTCAAAACCATGTGATAGAGAAGTTAAGTGACTTGTCAAAGGTTATAGACCATATTTTTTCCAGTTTTCCTTATTGATTCTCATTCAGGAGTCAACCTCTAATTAAAGTTCGAAATCATTCATTTAGAAACAAATAACAAGACTAAAATCAGAAACTCTAGAAAGATAAACTGCAGCAAAGACTTAGTCTCATTTCTTACAAGTACTCTAATATCTCAATTTCTATATAATGAAAATTTATTTTCCCAAGAATAATCCCATGCTGCCTTGTAAATCATCAAAGCAAGATTTAATTTAGTTCATTCCCATTAAGTATATTTATTGTACTCTGAATCATTGGTATGGGATACATATGACAACTCTTAGAAGGCCAGAATATCACAATAAAAAGAAAAATCCATTTTTCCAGCTCTTTCATATTAACAAGTGACCCTGTTCTACTCCAGGGCCAGAAACTGATTAACACACCCAGAAGCAATCAGGGTTGTTGGAAACATGACTGCCTCTTGGCTAGCCTGCAACCCTTTTCCAAAAATTGGGACTCTTCAGGAATATCTTTAATGTAGCAAGGTACATACAAATGAGGGGACAGCTATGTTTTTTGTCACAATAGTGAAAGAAATAGCTGTCTTCTCAAGTTAGTAATACAGTTGGATCTTAAATGTCCCCAAAGGCCATGTGTTAAGGGCTTAGTTCTCAGCTAGGGTGCTGTTAGGAGTTGATACAGACTTTAAGAGATGGGGACTCATGGGAGGAAGCTAGGCCATTGAAGTGTACCCTGAAGGGAATATTGGGACCTTGGTCTTTCTTTCTCCAGTTTTTGCACCAGCTATGTGGTAAATGGTGTCCTTCCCAGAAAGCTCCTGCCTTGAAGTACTGAGCCACATGAGGGTCAAACCAATACAGCCCATTGATCATAAACTGCAATCTCCAAAACTGCAAGCCACAATGAACTTTCCCTCTTTATAAGTTGATTAGGTTAGATATTTTGACATAGTGGTGGAAAACTAAAGCAGCCACCAAGCAAGTTTTCATGAGAGTCGTATAGAGACTTCACAAGTTCCATCATCTCATTTCCTGTACCTGAATTTAATGGTACCTGAATTTAATGATCATCAGTGCTCACATAGTTCAATTATATATCAAGAAATTGTCAATATTTTCCCGTATCATTTAGATGAAATAACTCTGTATGTTTCAATTAATCACACAACCACCAGTTTTAACTATGATGCTTCCACTTTTTTCAGTATCAGAGATTAAGTTTATGTATAAGAGCTATATTATCAGAATGTTCTTAGATGGTCCTTCTGCTTAAAACTGAAAATTCTGAGCACTCTTTTCCTTCAGACAATATGGCACCTATTGGCAGATTTCCCACTGGTTCTTTTTCACATTAATTTATTATACTTTGAACCACCTTCATAAAACTAGATAAAGATGTTCTTTCCAAATTATTTTATATTTGGCAGATGCCTGCCTGGTCCTGAATTCAATTCCCAGTTTAAAAAAAAAATCCCACCAAATTATTTTATATAATCTTGAAACAGAATTCGAGTGTTTTCTGTGAGCTGCACTGGAGTGAAAGTTGTCAGCAACCAAGACAATTTTGACTCATTTAGCAGGAATCCTACGTAATAAATCAAGGGTTGTGAACAAGAGGCTTTCATCAGATTCATAAACCAGTGGTTGTAAGACTGAGGGTAAGCAGGCCCAACTCAGGTGTGTTTATTTAACTAATATAATTTGTATTTAAATATAAAGTAATTTCTTTAGACAGCAAAGATATTATTCTTTTGCCACAAGACCCAACATTCCCCATTGTTATACTTTGTTGATTTTTTTTTGCTTATTTATGCCCCCTGCTTAGCATCTATGAGTAAATGCATTTATGATTCTCCCCAGCTTTCTTTGCTTAGTCCAAACTATACTAAACATTCTAGATTTATGTTTGTTTGTTTTTCAATTTCTTTCTAACATTTTGTAACTTAAAAGCCCCCTAGGAAAGAGCCAGGAGCAATGGGACATGCTTATAGTCCCAGTTTCTCAAGAAGCAGAGGTGGGAGGATCACAAGTTCAAGGCCAGGCTGGGAAATTTAGTGTGACAGTGTGTCAAAATATTGTTAAAAGGGGGCGGGGTATTTCGCTCAGTGATAGAGTGTCTGACCAATATGCAGTCCATGGGTTCAGTCTCCAGTATCACACACACACACATACACACACACACGAACTGCCTACGAAGATAAGAAAGACTTAACTATTTCTTCTAATACCGCAAAGCTTTCTTTGCCACTGGTAGAATGCAAAACTTAATGATCTCTCTATTCAAACCGGGAACAGATTGGCTTATGTGTAATATGTTACAGATCTACAAGACATATAACTCATTCAGACTCAAACTACAGTGTTCCTATAGTGAAGGAAACTTTTTGGACAGAATTCAGTAAAGCTTTGGATGATATCTTCATAGAACCCTTAATAGTTTGCTCTAACTTAGGTCACAATCTCTTTGAATCACTCATTTAGTTTCTTTTTTCACTGCTGAGACAAAATACCTAACACCCAAAGTTAAAGAAGGAAAGAAAGGTTTATTTAACTCATAGTTTTAGAGGTTTCAGTCCATAGTTGGCTGGCTCCAAGGCAGGGTGGCTTGGCAGAGAGATCTGGCGGAGAAGAAACAGTTGATGGCAGGCAAAAGGCAAAGGGCAGAAGACAGTTATGGTAACTAACAAGCACCACTGGCCATGCTAGCCTTTTTTCTGTCCCTTATATTTTTATCAGGCTACACACCATTAAGACAGGTAGCACTCACACCCAGGGTGGAGAACATTTAATCCTATCCAGAACTATGCCAAACCAATTAGTGGACTGATTTACTAATCACACACCCTTGATCTCAGCATCACACAGTCTAGATCCAACCACCTCTGAAAAAACCCACCTATGACTGCAAGAGGCTTTGGGGTGACATCTAGACACAAGCCATAACGATCACTGTTTTTGAGTCTGATTAGTATTGACATACCAGAGGTGCTGCTATAATTTTTCAAGTAATACACTTTACAATTCAGATAATTACAATCTTAGACAACTCAATAGCCAGATAAATACTGTAGAGGCTTCAGTGGTGCTTCTTAAAAGAAAAAGAAAAAGAAAAAAATATATATATATAATATATTAAATAAATATAAAGTTTAGAGGGGATATTCATGACAACAATTACTTCTCCTTACTGCAGGATTTACTAATTAAATGCTAGGCTTCCTGCTTTATTCAGGTGATTATTCATGGGACTTTAACAGTTTGAGAGTATGAGTTAGTTGGTAATTGGAGAGTGAAGAAATGCTCGTCTAAGGTAGTGCTAAGAAAGATTATCTTGGAAAATACAAAATCTCCTCCCCCCGAAAACATATTTGTGTGCAATTTCCCAATCCCAATCATTCATATAATGTGTGATGCTCTTCTAAGAGATAAAAGTGATTTTTCTGTCAGTAGAATGAAGCAGACTTTGATAGGATGGAAAGATACGAATTTAGGGCAATGAGTTTTTGTCTAACAACAACCCTCTCTGTGTGTTGGTTCATTTAAAATTGACAAAGATATTTGTAAAATACGTAACGGTGACAGCAATGCTGGAGTATTTATATTAAGATTGGGAAATGTCCCCACTTGGTTAGCCCCAATAATATAAGCAGTAGACCAGAAGGAGCTTTCAGTCATAAAATATACTACATTGGATAAGTTTCTTTATCCTCAAAGTCTCACATTTCTTTTTCATGTAATGGAGATATGAGGAAGAATTATCTTGGAAAGTTTTCTTGAATGGTTAAAAACAAATAAACTCAGGTGTATACAGAATAAGAAAACACCAAATTCATATATCTGGGAGAGAGTTTTGTGTAAGGACTAGATTAAAAGAAAAAAATTTCAAGTTTTGGAGTGTGTTCTCTGGCAAAACTTCTATATCAGACTGATCTATAAGACAAACTGTTGGTGAATGTTCCTGGCCATAAAGACAGAAGGCCACTTTAGGTTGAATTCTTCTGGAATATGAACCAAAGGGGATCACTGGGGGAAAGTACGTTTTAAAACAGAACTAGTTAAATCTTATCAGCAAGTACTGTGTTGCTATGTAATTACTTATCATTACTGCAGTAGTTCATTTTGAAAAGTATTTCCCACCTGCTTCTTTTCCTCTTATAAATGTATTATTCATATCTATATAAATAACAGTTCACTGAATTCATTTAAAGGAACCCATTGATTCTAGTAAATTATTAGACACATGTAACTGTCACTCAGGCAATAATCTAGAAATGCCCTGTTCAGGATTTCTGGAAACTCACTCTGAGGAGGAAAGATGAACAAAAATACCATTCCATCTGTTAGCCAAACTGACTGCACCAAAAAATTTGGAACTTAATTACAAAGTTGGCTACATTTTCAAAATGTGATTTTCAAAGGCTGAATGTTTTATTTAAATTTCTCCATGTTTATTTCCTCCAAGGACCATCAACGGTGTTTGCAAATTTCACTTTTAGAACCTGATAGGTTTGGGCTGTTAAGGACCCAAAAGTTAAGAGTGAGACCCAGGAGAAAGAAGAAAATGGATAGAAAAACTATTTTCCCTTTTCGCCTCTCCTTCACCACACCTTTTCTTTAATCTTGACTTGTCTGTGAAGTATATTCACCTACAAGTAGAGCTGTCAGGGCAGTTGAATTTGAATTTCAGAAAAATAGTAGTTAGTTTTCAGTACAAGAATGCCCTATTATATTTTTGATGCATGCTTATACTGAAAATAATTCAATATTTATCTGAAACTCAAATTTAATTAGATAGTATATATTTGTACATACTAAATCTACCAATTATTTTGCTGAGATATTTAGCTGAAAAAATAATGTCAAAATTTCTCCCTCCAAATAGTATTATTTTAACTTGAAATTCCTAAAATGTGCAAAAAATGTAGATTTGTGAAGTGATGGATATTTTAATTGGCATGATCTTTCCATGTTATATATATATATATATATATATATCAAAACAACAATATGCAAAATTATTTTCTCTATTAAAGGAAATTTTAAGAATTACGAAAACAACTAAACTTCTTAAGCATGATCAAAATTCCACCAGTAAAAATTAATTTTTGGGATCTTAAGAATCTTGGTCGTTTTTGTAACTTTTAAAGCCATAAATCTTAACTAATAGTGGGTGAAAGGAGGAGGGTTCATTTGTCAATTCTATTCTTTTGATCCTTTAGACAAAAATAACACATTGTTGACTCTTGTTTCTCTCATATTCCAAATCCAACCCAAGAATAAATGTCAATTATACCTTCAAACATTAGCAAAATCTACCCCCTACCCATCACATTCACTGCTAGTGATCTGGCCGACCATTCCATCATTTCTCACTGAGTAATTGCAAGAGTTTTCTTTTTGTTCTTGCTCATTTCCACTGTTGTCCTTCTTAGTTTTGTCCCCATTCAGCCTCCTGATACTGAAATCTAACTCTGAGATATCCCATAAAACCCTTTCACTGGGGTCAGTTGTCTTCCAGGCCAGACTCACACCATCCCACTGTAGTTTCCTGGCCTCAATTCTTGGCATGCTTCCCCATTACCCTTTCCCTGCTATACTACCCCCCAGCACTTACTGCCCTGCGCTAGACACAACCCTACCTCAGGAGCTTTGAAGTTGTCTTGTCAGCCTGCAGTAGATGTCTGCATGGTTTGCTCCTTCATGTCCTTCAAAATTTCAGTTAGTTTCATCTCCAAGTTTTGTGTACTCCTTTCTCTTATTTTACTCTTTTTTTTTCCTTACATGGCAAATATCTTTGTTTAAACTCTTTACTTCTGTACTTATTTCTTTTCTTGTTTCATATCTGTTCCGCTAGAATGGAAGCTTTGGGAAAGCCCTATGCTTTGTGTTGCTGCATATAGGCATCCCAAGGCTCAATGCCCTACCCATGAAAAGTACTCCATATTTGTTGATGAATGAATGGACCACAAGCAGTGTTTAACAATTTGCTTTATGAGTTAGATGCTTAACTCCAAATAGTAGAGTCTTGGAGGAGTGGCACAGGACAGGCTGGAGGTGATAGAGGGTCACATTTTACAGCAGATTCGAGACATGGTGGCACAGATGAAATTGTCAAAGACAATCAAGATAGATAGACATAAACACGAGTTCTTTGGATGACTCAAGGAATACTAAGGGCACTTTATAATTTAACCAAGGACAGTCCCTTAAAATTAAACTCTAGAAGCATTCATTTATCTCATTACCATGAAAATAATACACTGTACTTCAATAGTCTTCATTGTGGGGTTCCCAGTTGATCACCTGAATCTAAGAAGACATTAGGATAATTAAAAGTCCAATTCATTCTGGGCTAAGTGTATCATTTCAACATTGTACTATGGAAAATAGTCTTTCAACCACTCTTCTCAGTCTTGTTCTCTGCTCTATTCTCTAATTCCTAGGTCCCTTACTACATTGCTTCTAGGAAGATCCTCCTAAAAATAATCAAATTGTTTCATTGTGAAGATTTAAATGGCCATGTTTCCCTATTAAGGATAAACTCTGCCTGCCGATCATGATTTTCATTCATTCCTTTTACAGTCTAGCTATGTTGAGCTACTTTGAGTTTTTCTCTACAATAGTCTGTGTTGCCTGGAGAATTTACCAGTTCTCAAAACTCAACTCAGTGTCAACTCTTGGTGAATTCTCATATTTTCTTCTGAAGTTATTTATTGGTCTCTCCCTTTGGATGTCATAACACCTTGCTCATTCCCCTGTTGCAGCACTTATCTTGTCATATTTAATGATTTGTTGTCATATCTGTCTCCCTAGAAGACTGGGAAGGCTAGATCGCCTAATATTTTATTTGTTTCACCAAGTATGTCTCATATAAGATATACAATGATTGTATACTACATGAATTACTTTGGAAAGTTCAGAAGAACCTGTTCTTGAGTCTGAACTACAAAGTGTAATCAAAATGTACATTAAATTTTTAAATTTTAAAAAATTTTATGAAAAAAATTTATGGCAAAAGATATTGCCATTAATGCTCTTAAAATGCTCTCCCTGACTTTAAATACACTTGCCCCATCATCATTCTCGCCACTTTCTGAAACAATCCTGGCAGTCCCCTTTGGTGTCATTAAAGAGTGTCATCAAATGGAATGAAAGCCACTGCTGAGTGTCATCCAAAGGAAAGAAGACCCATAAAAATGTTGTGGCATGTTCTCTTCCACATTATTCACCAGATTTGGCACTGTATATCTTCTGGCTGATCCCTTAGAAAAGAATGATCCTGACAGGTAAACATTTTGAATAGATTCAGTACATCCAAGTAGCCATAACAGCACATCTAAAGACACTGATGAAAGAGAACTTCCAGAACTGCTTCAGAAAGTGACAAGAATATGGGATAAGCATATTTGAAGTGAGTGGAGGAATATTCTTGGGGTGTGTTACTGGCAGTGTATGTTTTACTGTAATTTTTTTCATATAAACATTTCACTGTATTTTTTACCACAATTTATATAGTTTTCTATAGATATTGACTTTGATAATTCATAGACCCTCATCCTTGTCAAACCTTTTTACCTTTCATTAAGGTGTGGATGTGTTGGTAAAACTGTCTTGCTAAGGTGAAACGAATAAAAAAATGTCCTTATAACTGTATATCTTTGCTGAGACACCCAGAGGTAAGATAATCAACTTGGTTCCTCTTAGGATTACCACATTGGTCAAGTCAAGTCAAGCTTTGAAAGAACAAGTTCTTCATTTTAATTCTTTGCATGATTAAAGTCATTCAATTATTATTCATTTAATTAAATGATTTTTATGGTTTAATTTTAGTGAAGAGAAAAATGGTCGGTCATTAAAACGATGATTGAATGATTTTTTTTATTAGTGCAGTAGATAACAGTAAAGAGCCTTTGAGATAAGTTTTGTAATAAAAAATCCTCTTGGTAGTGAGTGAAACATGTTATCAGTAATGAAAAAGGAGTTGTTGATATTGTTAATTAATAAGCGAGGAATTAGTATGGAACTTGACACTTCATTTACACCAGTAACACAATCCCACAAGATTACAGAGACTAGGAATGTGTCACTCTATAAGAATGTGTTAGGCAAGGAGGGCAGAAAGAAAAGGAGAAAGAGGAGTGAGCCAGGGAGGAGGGAGGACAAAAGAGGCATAGTTAATAAATATGTAAAAGCTTTTAAGAGAAAATAATCTAAATTTTAGTTTGCTACTCGAGCAAAACTAATTGGTTAAAGAAAATGCATGATCTACATTATGACATGTAGAAATATCAGAATTTATTTAACAGTATATAGTTTTCTCTCTTTTAAATTAATAATTGATACTTTAAATTGTGTGTCATAACATTTTCCTCACTGTGAATTTCATTAGGAAAGTCCTTCATTCCTTTCAGTGACATCCTTTGGGATGCTAAATACTAACTTGATAATAGAGTGAAAACATTGAGGTAGTTAATGTTGGGAGTCTTATCTAAAGAGAGCTGTTAACAGTGTGTACACTTTCTGGATATCTTGTTGAATCTCTTTTTCCTGACTCAGAAAAAGATAGTCCTCAAGCCATCTGCACCTCTGCTCAGTTGGGCTAGAAGTTCTCAAGTACTTCATTCTTCATCTCCACTTCAACAGGATAGATTGAAACCCATTTCTCACACTACTTGGGATTAGCCCAGACCCCACAGGTTAAGGACAGTGAGTTTCGTAAAACTACCTTCATTTTAACCATCAGTTGCAGGCCTCAGGGCTATTCATGCATCTGCTCAAATTGTGAAGCAAGAAATCATAAAGGAACTTAAAAATAAAAGCAAAGGTGATTTTTATTTGGGAAAAAATTTGAGAATAGATTCTCAAATTGAGAGACATAGGTTCATTTACGAACAAGAGTTCCATCAACAGTAGAGAGGACAAGATTTTTAAAGAGAAAAAATGATGCATAGTGAGGTGACTTGTTTCGAATGATTTTCAAGAAGTCCTGTTGGTTACACAGTTCTTTTGAATGAATTTAGATTGGTGCTGCAGGGCTATTCATACCTTAAGCTTCTCATGATTGGCTGATAGGGAGCTATACTGAGGAATTATTAGTAAGCAATAGATCTTTTAAAACAGTCAGGAAGTAAGCAAAATTCCCAGGATTGGAAATTGTCACATAGTAGAGTCTTGTAAGCACATTCTTACCAAATAGCATCTTTATCTAAAAGTTAAAGATTAAAAGGGACTTAGGTCTAAGAGATGAACTTGAGCCTGTCCCAAGTAATCTCAGGCATGCGGATAAATTTAGGTGTTGCTTAATTATTTTTATTTCTACAATGTTGAGAGTTTGTATAACCACTTCTTTTTGAAAATTTACTAGAACAACTCATGAAGTTCACTGAAATATTCTATCTTTAAGATTATAATTTTATCATAAAGAATAGACCTCAGGAATAATAAAATGAGGGAAGTGCATATGACATGGCCAGGGAGGGCCAGGAGTGCAGGGCTTCTGTGTCTCCTCCTTATGTGAACTGGGCACATTACTGGTCCAGCATACACATCAGTGTGTCCCTCAAGAAATTCTAAAGAGCTTTAGTGTCCAGAGGTTTTACTGGTTTCATGAGATTTCATTGCATAGGTCTTACCAATTAAACAGTGGACCAAGTGACTGAACTCCATCTCCAGTCGTCTTTCTGTCTTCTGGACATCACGCTGGCTCATGGTTCCAATCCACTGGTGATTTTATTTGTTGTTCTGTTAATCTGCCTGCCATGTAGGAATCCCACCAACATCACCATGTTAGTGTAAGAAAGATACTCCAACTATACAGAAAATTTCCAGAGTTTTAGAAGTCCATTGCTGGCAATCAGAAGAATAACATGTCTCACAGCTCTCTTTTATAAAACTGTCTTGGATTAGGCTTTTAACGGAGTTAATTTATCAGTTCTGATAATATTTTCTAGTTGTGACTGTGTGCTTATGCCCAGTAGAATTAGTCAATTTTCCCATCATTGCTGGACACACTTCCCAAAACCTACAACTTAAACAAGTAGAGGTTTAATTGGCTCACAGTATCTGAGGCTTTAGTCCATATAAAACATGTTCCATGCCAAACAAACTATTCCAAGAGACAAGTTTGATCTGGAAAACACTGTAATGCTAAAAAAATATTCGTGGAAGATCCTTTGGATATACGTTAATATTGAATCCTACAGAAGCTTAAAAAGGAGTTCTGAGATGTAGATAAAAACACATTAGATTTAAACAAATGCTTGTTGAAACTCAAACTTAATTTTTACTCATCCATGCATAATGTATACTAGCGATGCAGGAAACTGGTGTTGTCAGTCCATGGTCAGAGAGAGAAAAATATCAGTGCTACAGACAAGACTCAGGGAAGGCTTTGTGGAAGAAGTTGAACATTGACCATGCTTAGAAATATGTGTATAAACTTGATTCTAAGAGAAGCAAAGGAGACTTTCCTGATAGGGTCAAAATGAGCAACTGAAATAAAATCTTACTTGTGATGTTTGTGGATGTTCTGAATGTTCTTGTCTGAATATCTCTGGTCATGAAAAGCACATTTTCCCTTGAGTTAGTTTATTCCATTCCTCTTCAGTCTTTTTGCCAGAAGGTTCTTCCCTGACCCAAGCCAAGGAAGAACATTCTGGTAACCTCAGAGGTCCATCCATCCTTCTATAAAACAGTCACCAGAAGAGTGAGTGGTTCTTTCACTGCCCCTGAATATCTGTCCACAGGTTAAACCAACCCAGTTCTTGCCTTCATCCTTCAGAATTCTGACTTCTTCTGTCACTGAAGTTGCTTTTCTAGATTTGGCATTTGCTATAGTCAGGGGTCGCAGGGAGAAAGATTACAATCAGGAGACAGAATTTATGATATTATTTATGATGGTTACCCAGTGTTAGACACAAGAAAGTGCAGGAAATCTATCCACAACACCAAAGTATTCTGGGAAGGTCCAAAGGCCAGTGGCGGAAGTTAGAAAGTCTATGCCAGCAGGATGAAGGATCTGTGCTAGTAGGTTGAGGGTTCTACAGTGGAGCCAAGAAGCAACTCTCAAAAAGAACCAGGGATCCCTGAAAAGTACCACAGCCATCCTCAGCAACATTGAGGTCCCGTGCTCCTCTGATGATGAGAACAGTCAAGTACATGGAAGGAAGCCAGGATGACAGCTTCTCCTGGAGTTTAAACAGCAACCATGTTCCCTTCCGGAGCCAGGAAGCAATGCTAAACATAAGGACCAGAGCTCCCCAAAGTGAACTGCAGCCACTCTCAGCAACAAGATCCCGAGCTCCTCTAATGATAATGGCCAAAGTCATATTGGGGAGCCAGCCTGACAAGCTCCTCCAAGAGGACCAATGGCTCCAAACAGCAGCACCCAAGAGAATCCACAGCACCTCTGCTCTTCTTCTCCATGTCTCTTTTTATGCTGGTAACTTTTCTCAGATGGGCCGTCTACATGCAGCATCATGCTGATTTAATTCAGCTGGTGTTAAGTTG
>RJWT010002474.1:0-40685 GCA_004365215.1 Cuniculus paca | reverse complement strand
GGCTATTGTTGGGGGCTTTTAGCCAGATTTACGTTGTGAACCAAGAGCACAGAACCTGGCAGGGTGATCTGAAACATGAGTTTGACCAGAAAAGAAGCTCCAGTAAAGCTATGGACTCTAAAGATAAAGCTGAGACCTTGACTGCTGAGAAGGAACAGAAAAATACAAAATATAGCCTGAAGGCATTGCAAAGAGCAGCAAGTCTTGAACCTCTGCAGCTTCTAAGGTGCAGCAGTGAAAGACTTTACTTGGAGGAGAAAGCCTCAGAGCACCATGTTCCAGAATGGTGGTGGAGGCCACAGGATTTTCCACAATGGTGGAGACATAGAGAATCTGTTCCTCACCATCGGGTTCAGAGTGCCCAGCGATCCAGGCACTCAACTCCTGCAGCCAAGAGAGAGGAAAATCTGGCTACTGCTTCAGCTAGCAGCAGACCTTGGCACCAACCGCATGGTGCTGGTTTTAGGTGCATGCAGAATGCACAAACTCTGAGGTTAAGAAGGCTTCCAACCCAACTTCAGAGGACCTGGGAGGCCAGGCAGTGTGCCCTGAAAGGGCAATGTGTGAAGCTGTGAGTGTGAAGCCAAAGGTACAATGGAGACCGCAGAAGTTTGGAAAAGCCAGAAACGTGGATCATCTAAGGAAACCTGCAATGGGGGAGAAGAGCCAGCACAAGAGAAATGCCATGGGATTGGTGACCACTAGAAGTGCCATAGGGGTGAAACCACACAAGACCTTTGGAGCTCATAATTTGCCACAGACTGCTTCAGATGCTGGACAAGCAAGCATAGGATTTCACATTTACCCTGCTGGATTTTGGACTCACTTTGGTTCCAATGCTTTGTATCCCCCTGTTTGAAACTTTTGGAATGGTAATGTCTATCTTATGCCATTGCATGTTGGAAGTGTTTGACTTTGTTTTCATTTGTACAGCGGCTTCCAGCTAAGACTTTGCCTTTCCGTGTTGGAGGAGACTTGGGACTTGAACTTCTCAGCAATGCTGTAACTGTTAGGACTTTGCCAACTCTTGCAGATGGACTAAATGCCTTTTGCATAAAGGGATGTACATGAGTCTTTGGGGGACCAAGAACAGAATGTTATGTTTGTAATGTAATATAATGTTGATAGTGCTGGTTCTCAAGGATTGTTAAACTGTGTTATAATTTTCAAGTTGCAAAATGGTAAGAATAAACATGCCTTTGTATCTGGAGGCTGGTTTAAAGAAATATGTCTGATTGCCAAGTTGACAAGGGGTGGATTATTATGGTTGATACATTGTGTCAACTTGAGAAGTTTATAAGTTTAACTGAGAGACTCAGCAGGGAGCCAGGGTTCTTACTTTGTAAATATCCTCATCCTCTGCAAAGGAAGGCAAGAATATTTTGTAAGCCTTACACCCACCCTGAAAGGCGGGGTGGGGGGGTGGGGAAGGTCTGTGTACAATATAAGGAAGGAGAAGAGGTTTGCTTTGCATTTTTTGCTCTGGCTGCTTCCTTGAAGTGTTGCCCCAGTACCATGCCACCCGCCTTGGAGCAGGCTGATTACAGATTGAAATATCCAGAAACTGTAAGCTAAATGAACCTTTCCTTGCTTCACTTTGGGTGTCAGGTGTTTTGTCTCAGCAAAGAGAGAAAAGTAACCAAGACAGTGGGCTTTTTCTTAGAGTTGTAGTGGACCCACTTCTGCTGACTTGCTTTAGCCCTATAGAGTCTGTGGGCAAAAAACTGTTCAAAAAGCAAGTAAATCCTCATGACAGAACGTATGTTACCTCTGCAAATAATTCCTTGGGCAGAAGCTCTAGACTAAGAAAATACAGCAGGTGGTTCTTTTAGAATGGCTTACTTTTCTAGGCCCCAAGTACCTAGCAACTGAAAAATTGTAAGTGCTTCTTTATTGTATTTGTTTGGATTCTTTGCTTAAATTTTCATTTCTTTTAGACTTGATTTTGTGTCTCTTTGATTTGGATTCATGGGATAGAACTGGGAAATGTTGCACTTTATAAAACATGTACTGATGTCAGTTCACTGTGGGACACTGGGGCTTGATTCATCCTGGAAGGGTGGGAACACACAGGAGGTGAGAATCAGCAAAGCAGAAGCTCCCCTTGCAGGCAGCAGCAGTAGACAGAGACTGGCGGAGTGAGACTGAGGTCCAGACAACAATTTATTCTCCTATGGTAGTACAATTTCATTTGACCAGTAATGCATACGTAATAGGTGTTTCAGGAGCCTTAGCATTTTGAGTTTTAAGCAGTCAGATCTGAGGGCTCATTTTGTTCAATTTATAGTTTGGCTTGTATTTCATAAATGTTGCTAACACTTGATTATTTGCATACCCTGTAAAATATAGTTTGTGCTCTAAACATTTAAAAGATAACTGCTATAGAATGTTGAACATTATACAGAGCACTACTATTGGTAAATCTCATAGAAATAAAGATATGACCCCATAATCAAAGCATTAAAATTATATATTTGGGTGATTATCATATCATTCGTTTAATTTGACCATCTTTGCAAGCACTGGAAATGAAACAGTGGCATAGGGAACTATTTGTGCATTTTACTACACTGTAGGTTAGCACAGTGACAAGTCAAACACTTTCATTCAGACCATATGGAAATTCATATCTATTTGGACCCCTATCTTTATAAACAAAGACACACATATATATCCAAATAAGACACAGTGGTCACAGAAAGTGTTTGTAAACATTAATGTTAACTTGTGCACATACATTGATTTAAAACTTATGCTTTAAGTTGCTTTGATTTCCTGCAGACAAAAGAGAACATTAACAGCTATCACTTAATAATTTGCCTAGTTGAATATTAGCACTTCTAAAAACTAATCAATATTCATTACTATCCTGCATTGGAAGATGAAAGGAGTAAATGGTCCTTCAAAATTGTAAATGACATTCTCAGAAAATGTCAAAAAATATTTTGTGCAGTCTCACTTTAAGAGGAACTGAAAAGAGATCATAAAAGGCTTTCAACATTAAAAGAAAAAGCTGTTGGTATATAATGTAACTCAGTTAATTAAAATCTGCTTAATTTGGAACATGTAATGGAGTAAAGATGAAATGTGTTTTGCTTTTTGGAGCATCTTTGAAAACCCTTTATATTTAGCAAGAATATAATAAACATGAGGATAAAATTCAACATTGGAGTTAGGTTGTGGGTTGAAAGGTGGCATCACTTATTTGCATAAACTGTAGACACTATACTTCCAGCACTGAACATGTGGCCAAGGGGTTTTCTAGTGGATGCTGCAGAGAAGTTTATTCAGTTTAACTGAAGAAAGACACAGTTTTACTATTAAAGGAGAAATGGTAGTCCTCAGGCAAGAGGGAGCTCTTTCAGTACTGTTGTCTCCCGGCCTCCCTGTGTTAAATTCTAAGAACAAGGATTGTCCAATGATACAAAGGTTACATGAAGGACGAAAGGTTAAATATTACCATTCTAAAGCATCTTTTAATGTGGTCCTGAACCAAATTTGTGAGAAATGGGATCTGTGTCAGAATATCAGGTAAAGATTCAAATATCAAAGAATGTGCAAATAAACAATAGCATTTTAAAATTGGAAAGTACAATACCTTACTTTCAGAGACAAAGCACAAGACTCATTCAAGTTAAAAACGACAAGAGTTAAACTAAGGTTTTTGCAGCATTACCGGTAGTATTTGACTGCCCTGGTTTCTATAATTGGGTTTTAGCAAGCCTATAAAAAAACTTAAAATTTTATATTATTGTTCATGTGCTCCCAGTATAGATAACGTATAGTTATGACATTTGGGTTATAGGTCAGATCTCAGGCCTTATTGCACATCCAGGGAAAATTACTTTTTGAATAACACACGGTACAACCTTCAACTCTTAATAGGGCAAGAGAGGTTCAGATGTGACTACTTACCCATTCGAAGTGACCAGATTATATGATTTCCACTTGTTCTGAAATGCCTTCATAATTGCAATCTTAAAATTTATTTCTCCACTGTAACACAGAAAAACCTAGCAATAAAAGCAACATGTTCAGGTGAAACCATTCTATTTTTCTGGCTATACGAAAGATTATTATAGCATCTCTAATACAGGTAGAATGGTAGAGAACATATAACACATTTCCTGTGTTTTTCAATTAAAAGAGACATTTTGACATACTGTTCTGACTTCTTCCTTATTCCCTCATAGCTGCAGCATACTTTTAAAAATAAAGTGAATAAGGTAACTCAATGCAAATGCAATCTGATGTTAGAAGTAAGCTACATAAGAGACTAAATCAGAAACCGGAGCTTTTTCTAAAATAGGATTAAGGAGTGTTTCAAATCACCAAGAACCAATTCTCATGTGACACTCTTGCACAAATGATGATACTAGGTTTAAAAAAAACATTTTTCTTATAAAAATATTAGAAGTCAGTTTGCCACTTATATTATCCAAGATAAGTTTGGTGATTATTCTGTAAATGAACATCGATTTTTATGTAGACTCCAATATTTTCAATCTCTGAAAAACTGTCCTGGTGTTCTTTATGGTCAATTGAAGAATTATGGCAAATATCTTCTGGTGAAGTGGTTGCTTGTCTGAGAAAACAAAGAGATTGCCTCACATCTGAGTCTTTCCATACTACTTTCTAAAACTAGCTTTAACACAGCAGAGAGAAAAAAACCCCATACCTCAAAACCCTATTGTCAATTTTTTGTTACCAGTTAACCCACAAGGTGGCACTAAAGAGAAAAGTGACAATAGCGAAGATCACAGGCAAGTTACATGCTAAATCAACTGCGAGAATTCAATTTATTTCATGAAATGGTCATACAAATTTTAATATGCTCATGACTCTGAGTAGTCCCCTTTGAGTTCATTGCCTTTTTCTCCACAGACTCTTGTGGAGCAAAAAGTTTTATTCAATTAAGCAGCAGGTTATTTTAAAAAGAGTTAATGACATAATTGATGTTTCTAGTGTAGTTATTTGTAGGAAAGTCTTTTTTTTTTTTCCAGGACTATTGTTTGTTATAAACTATGACTATTTCTTTTATAGTGCCTAATATTTAATGCTCTTAATATAAATGTTAAAAAAACTCTACATGCTTATTTTATATTTATAGTACAAGATATATTTAGGATTTTCGTATTTGAAGTAAACACAAATAAATAACTTTCTAAGAATCAAGCAAAAAGAATTTTGGTCAAAGTCTGGTGAAGTTTCAACAGTAATTCCTGGACCTCCAGACACATATTTCTCCTAGCTTTCAAGACACCTGGAGAATAACTTATCAGTTTGAATAATATGGGTGTGAGGGGGAAGGGATTAGAAAAACCTGTGGAAAGAAAGAAAAAAACATTAATGATGTTGACATAGATTGGGTATGTATCCCTAAAATCGAAGAGGTGTGCAGGATCCTCAGTTTTAGTGCCACCGAGTGGGAGAAACTAAGTGTTTTTCTAGCTAATATTCCTGAATATAAGCAAGGAAAGAGATGGACCAGAAAAAGACTTTTTCAGTTCAGACTAAGAAGGTACATTATGTGTGCACAGGCCTAAAACTTGAAAAACAAAGGCTACACCTTTTCCCTTCATTTTCAAGTAGGAATTAAGTGGGATTTTAAAATAATGCAGTCTTAATTTTATTACTACTGTGTGTCACATATACATATATGCACATATGTCTTGTCAGAATTTTCTAATAGAATGTATGTTTTTCATTTGTAAATGATTACATATTTGACCAGAATGAATGTGAACTCAGCAAAACTTTATATTACAGGTTATGTTATATTATTGCACACACAAAAAATGCTGGAGTTCCAAATTAGCTTTCAAAACTCACATGCAGATATATGACTTCAATATTGGTGAGATTTCATTACCTAAAGGAAAAAAACTTGACCATTCTCTCTTAATTTTATTCACCCATTTATAATGTAACTTCATAGTAAAGTTAAAAAATATTGTAATTACCTGATTTTAAAAAGCTATATTGATAAACATTTACATACCAAACAAATGTGTTAACTGTAGTAAGGGAAGGTGTTAAGAGATAAACAGTATGTTTTATTATTAAAGGAAAGAAGAGGTAATGAATTATTTGAAGAGAGAAGAAATATGTAGATTAGAAGATACATACTGAAGAAATAAAACGTGATAGTTTATGTCTTTATATGACTTTACATTAGTATCTGTGGAAAAATCTATGGAAAAGAAATACTTTTCAAGGTTTGAAAGAGATGAGGCATCATTAAAATCAAGCAGTTTTGAGTGAGCAAATGAGATTGGGAATGATGTATAATTTTTGATGAATTCAAGGAGTGTTATTTCTAAGTCATGTAAACTGCTCATTTTTGCAGTATGAAAATAAACTAGAGTTCACTCTTTCAACTTGGTACCCAGTCCAGGATAAATAATTCTATCCTTTTTTGTATCATTATTTTACAAAATGATTACTTATCCCAGAGCCCTACTACATTATTATTAATTCATTTCATTTGACTACAGATGGAATGTATCTGCTCCAATGAGGGTAGAGGATAGGATGGTTTGGGTCAGTGCTATATTCCTCCTATAGTGCCTGGTACTGACTTCATAATTTATGTAGCAAATATCAATTATGCAGTTGGCTAGTTTACATTTGGGCTTACTTTTCAGGATACAGTATGGTGTAATGTTTAAGTGTACAGGTGATGCAGTACCACTGCTTGATTTTGAATTCCAACTCTGCCATCTACTAATTAAATGACTGTACCAGATGCTTAACCTCTCTGAGGTTCAGTTTCCTCATTTGTCAAATGGGAGAAATAACAGCATTGGCCTTACGGTGGTTATTATTATGACTAAATAACATAAAATATTTAAATACTTGGCATAAGTTGAGCTATTGAAAAATTTTAGCCATTATTATTAGTCATTAATTATTACTGCCATGTTTATCTAGAAACATGAATTTGCACAACTAATAGTCATGGTAAAAGATAGTATTTGTATACTTACTGTATTTTCATGTATTTCTTGAGCTACTAGACATACTGACTAGCTAAATGGAAACGTCTTTGGAAAGTTAACCAACTTCTATTTCTGTTTGTAGAGTTTAGTGTTTATTATCTTTGTAGCTTTCATAAACTAACCCTTAAACATTTCCATAATGCATACTTTACTTTTTATGGAGCTTTCTTAAAGAGATCACAAACTGAAGAGTCTAAACCTAGCATTAGAATCCTCCAAAGAAAAATACAACTTTCCTAAGATTCTAGTACTGTTCTCTGGATATGACAATACCAGAATTGAGAATTGTATCATGGGTTATTCAGATAGGTTATGTTTGCTATCTGGAAAGGCCTCTTTTAAACTGACAGTTAAATCAAGATGTTCCTTTTAGTTGGTGAACTGTAGATATCATGAAACATTATCTCAATTATAGCTAATCTTAAATAATTTTCTCTCCGTCTTCAAGATCTTGAGGAATGTTTTGTTAGGAAGGGTGACTCTTGAATGAAATCTCTTACCAATGTTGACAGGTGTTGGACAGGGGACAAACGTTACATAATTTTAAAATAGTGCAATATAAAATATTAATAAAATCTTTGTAAGATGAACTTCCTAAATTGAAATTTTCACCAAAGTATTACTATTTCAAATAGGTTTTTTTTGCTATTGCCACATGGCGGCACCAGTTTAGCTGATGAACAGAGACTTCTGCATCTATTGTCCGCCTTAGTCTTCAATTGTGTGAAGGCTACAGGAACACATTCCTACCATGAAATACACCAGCTCTGTTCTGACTGATAATACAGTCAAATTTGTTTGTTTATCTCCACATACATTTTTGGTGGTACAATAGGTTTTATAAGTCTCTTTCTCCATTCAAGTTTTAAGTTTTAGTTGAAATATTTTTTGTTTTTCATGGAAAAGATTAAAAATACCTTGAGAGCACAAAGAGGATAGCATATGTGCATGCTTCTGAATTTCTTTCACTGAATATAGAGCTGTAAGAGACCTCCAAGTCTGTTTAGCATAACTCCTGAACATTAACACTTCAAGAAACTGAGTCCTTTTAGTAAGTGGGTTAGGATAATAGAAGGAGGCAAGGGCAGAGCTGGATTCACTCTTCTGAGCTAAGTTGTTTCTGGATGTGAAGTGCTAATCACACTTGAAGGAACTGAGTAAATAAAGACACTCAAGTTGTTCTTGTCTATAGAAACCAGTATGCATAGAAAAAAAGCAATACAAGTGTAAAGACGTGGAAACTAGCACATTCATGGAAGATGGTTCATTTTGATTACTTACAGGTTCAAGGTGCAGACTCAATTATAACCCACTTCTTTTTGGCCTCATGAATATTAAACACTCTGATTGCATTCACTTTTACAAGTCCCTGAATGAAATATGGCCACAACATGACTGTAATGACATTTATTAGTTAAACAAAATAATCACAGAATTTGTCCAACAAATAAATGCTTCTGATGGAAGCATCAGGCTTTTAAAGTTTTATTCCCTTATTTAGAACACTGCGTGCCTCATTACTCTGGCATTGGAAAAGCCAATTCTTTCTCTAATCCAGTGACTTAAATATTAAAGGTAAATTTTAAATGAAATATAAGTGAATAATTTCTTTAATGTTTTTGTTAGATACATAATCTGAAATTTTGCCTTTTTTTCATTTGAAAGTAGAATGAACATTTTCTAGGAAATAATATTAAAAATTTATTTTGCTAACTGCTTACATCTCAGGGAAAGGATGCTACATACTTTCAGAAATTACAAAAGGAAAAATCACTGGGATGCTTTTGTAACACTGATAGGAGAGGAAGAAATACTTACTTGACTTTGACACTGAGTTTATTGGGTAAAGTCACATTTAAGGAGAATTAATGAGCTAATAAGCTGTGGTCACTTCATGTTAATAAACTTGTGTCTGTTTCAGTTGGGTTTGGAAAACAAGCCATTTACTAATTTAATTAGTCATTAGAGGCTTTACTAATTGATAAATGTGTATTTAATTCCAAAATAATTTGAGAGTTGCTTTGTAGTGATTTTCAGGAATACATAAACACGTTTATAAGATGTAAAGAGCAGAAAAAACCCTTCTTAGAATCTTTCTGGACAAATATCATTTAAAGAAGTCTTAAAGATCACTTAGTGGGTAACATCTTCATTTAAGCGAAGGTTCTCAGACTCACAGGGGTAGTTCCAGAATTCTCTGATACTCTATGGTGCTAAACCCATGCTACTTAGGTGAGTAATCCTGAATAATCAGATTAGATTTCTGAAGTCTGAAAAGTCTGGTGACCTGTGGAAGATTATGTAATTCTGTGAAAACAATCTAATGAGCCCAACTCCTCAACTCTTAAAATGTATACAGTCAGATACATATGGACAGCAAGAGCATAGACATTTAAAACAGAGCAGAAAAAAGTAACTTGAACAGAATGTGGCATTTCCCTTGGTCTATGCTAACGGCCCACATACAACATGCTTACAAAACCCACCCTGGCACTTACGTTCATCAGCATTTAAAAGGGATTCGAGTGGACATCTAGGATGTACGAACATGTATCCAATCTGGAAATAAAGGGAAAAGTACTTTCCAAAGCAGGGTTGTGTTTTCCATGGTTATCAGACTAAGTTGATGTACATTTGCTTTTTTCTCCTCAGCCATGCTTTTAACACCAAATACAACATTTTCATTGTCCCTTTTCAGCACTCCAAAGCCAGTAGCATTAAACAGTTCTTTTTGTAAGGAAAATAATGCTGGGCATCACTTTCTTAAATGCCATCGGGATTTAAAGACACCAAAGAAATATGTAGAAAGGAGTAACTTGATTTTCTTTATATTATCTACTTAATTTTCTGACTCTGAAGCTGGTAATACTTTGTTTTGTTAAAAACCTAGAGACTAATACCTCTTTAGGTATCACCTTTGGGGAAGGCAGTTTTCTAAGTATCGCACTAATAAAATTCACACAAATTCTGAAGGTTGCATATTCCATATACTCATACAGACTCTTCCCTGTAATCTGAAACTCCAATAAACTCAGAAGAATCCTTAGCCAGCCAAAGGTCTATGAATCTGTTTTGATGATTCTTCTATCACTTCTCATAGATAACTGTTCCAAGAAAGTGTAAACAGTTGTCAGGATAACACTGGAAAGCTACGAAAAAGTAATCGTGGCTGGGTGAAGTGAAAAACTAGCCAATCACGGAATGTATTTGTTCACCGACGTAGTAAGTTTAAAGATAAGGGGGCTCGTTTCTCCAGTATTTATCAGTTTTGCTGTTATTTTGTTTCTTATTTTGGTCCTACAAGCATTATGCTTTAATCAGTTTCCCAATTTAAAAATAGAATGTATGCAATGGGGAAATATATCTCCTTTCTTTAAGTCTTTCTCCAGGGTTCTAACGTTTCATTGCTAGACATTATTTTAGCACTGCACACCTGGACACAACACACGGCGTAATACAGGGAGTCAGGCTTTGGAGAATTTATTTCAATTTACATACAATCCTCCAAATCCTCAGGCGAGCTTGATGTGAAATCTGACACAGCAGCGTCTCCTCAGCAGGATCTTCCTTTGCTCCCTGGTTAACAGCCAAAGGGTCCCTCTAGGGAGCCGCAGTGGGGCTAAGGAGTCGGCAAGAGGGGTGACTGCGGGGTTTGTTGCGCTGAAGATTTACAATGTACTTCTTGCAGGCAGCTCAGCAACCCCCTCTGTGGCTGTGGGTGTCTGGTGTGACGGAGCGGAGAAAAGCTCTCTAATCTCCCAGTGCCTGCCTCTGCCTCTGCCGCTCAACCACTCCCCTCCCGCCCGCCTTCCCTGCCTCCTCGCGCTCCCTTGCTCTCTCCTTTGCCTTTCTCCGGGAGTTTCAGTCCCTGAAAGCAGCTGGAGTAGCTTTGGCAATCTGGACCCGGAGCCGGTGTACACACACACACACACACACACACACACACGGGCGCGCACACACGCAACCTCGCTCTCGCGCAGGCACTTGGGCTCTCTCCCCGGGGATATGGAGCAAACCTTCGTCTACCTGAAGTGGATGGCCGGGCTGGACACTTCTCCCTCCCTTGCCATCTCCGGAGGGCAGAGCAACATCTGAACGAGGCAGGCTCGCCGTCCGGTCTGCAGCCTCACGCCGCTCGCCGCCCCCGCAGCTCAAAGTGTTGTCCAGGGTGGAGGTCGAGGCTTCTCCAGGACATTTCCCCCGCGGCGTGGCTCCGCGGCCTGGGACGTCCTCCGGGCGGTTCACTCCAGCCGTTCCCTCCACCACTCTCGGCCGTCCTCTCTCCTCCTCTCCGACTGCGGGGCGTGTGGCTCGGGCGCCTCCCGCGCTACCGCCGTCGCCACCGCCGCTGCGAGCACATCCCCCCCCAGAGGAGCGAACGGCGCGGCTGGAGTGGGGGGAGCAGGCGGAAGCCCCAACTTCCCTCCCACAGCCTCGCTCTCCCCGCGCGCCCGGGCTCCCAGCCCGGCCGGAGAGCTCCCGCGGAAAGCTCGGCGAGGCGCGGCGCGGGCACAGCCGCCAGCCGCAGGCGCACGGGGGCGGGGGCAGCGTGCGCCGGGCGCCGGGTGCTGCCCGACGAGTAGCGCGCAGCGGGCGGGCAGGACGCTTCCCAAGTTGGGCGCGTCTGCGAGCCCCGCGCCCCGCGCCCCGGCCGCCGGCGTCGGGAGAGAGGCGGGGCCGATGGGGGGCGCCGAGGCCGCCTCCGCCCGCGGCCAGAGCCGGTCTTAGAAGAAGCGGGGCCGGCGTCCCCAGGGTCCCAGCCCGCGTCGCGCCCTTGGCCCGCGTGCGCTCGCTAATGACTGCGCTGGCGGTGGCCCGGGTGGCCCGCCCGCGGGGGGTGCCGGAGGGGGCGGGGGAAGAGGAGGAGGCGGTGTGATGGCTCTGGACGGCGAGCGGGGGGAGCAGGAGGAGGAGAAGAAAAAGAAGAAGAAGAAAAAGAAGAGGAAGAAGAAGGAGGAGGAGGAGGAGGAGGAAGAGGAGGAGGGGGCCCAGAGGAGCAGCTCACCCTGCGCGGCCACCATGGGAGAAGACGCCGCCGCGCTCCGGGCCGGCGGCAGGGGGCTCTCGGACCCGTGGGCGGACTCGGTGGGAGTGCGACCCCGCACCACCGAGCGCCACATCGCGGTGCACAAGCGGCTCGTGCTGGCCTTCGCCGTGTCCATCGTGGCGCTGCTCGCGGTCACCATGCTCGCGGTGCTGCTCAGCCTGCGCTTCGACGAGTGTGGGGCCAGCGCTGCGCCGGGCGCCGACGGGGGCCCCGCGAGTTTCCCAGAGGGCGGCGGCAACGCGAGCCTCCCGGGATCCGCTCGGCGCAACCACCACGCGGGCGGGGACTCCTTGCAGCCTGAGACGGGCGGGGTGGGCACCCCAGAAACCCCGTCTGCCCAGCCGCCGTCCGAGGAGGAGCGGGAGCAGCGGCCCCCCTGGACGCGGCTGCGCCTCTCGGGCCATCTCAAGCCGCTTCACTACAATCTGATGCTCACCGCCTTCATGGAGAACTTCACCTTCTCCGGGGAGGTCAACGTGGAGATCGCGTGCCGGAACGCCACCCGCTACGTCGTGCTGCACGCTTCCCGCGTGGCGGTGGAGAAGGTGCAGGTGGCGGAGGACCGGGCTGCCGGGGCTGTCCCTGTGGCCGGCTTTTTCCTCTACCCGCAAACCCAGGTTCTGGTGGTGGTGCTCAATAGGACCTTGGACGCAGAGCGAAATTACAACCTGAAGATCATCTACAACGCCCTCATAGAGAACGAGCTTCTGGGCTTCTTCCGCAGCTCCTACGTGCTCCACGGGGAGAGAAGGTATGGAGGGAGGCGGTGCCCCGCGCTGCCCCACCCCGCCGGGCGGCTGAGCCGGTGGCGGCCGGGGTCCTCCGGGACCCGGCTGGCTTCCAGTGCCCAAGAAGCCAGGGATGGGGGAAGGAAGCCAAGGCGAGGTAGGATTGTGGCTCAGAACCTCCGGGGTCTCCCAGTTACCTGATCTCTTACTGCTGCCAACTCCACAGAGGCACCAGTATCGAAAGACGAATGTCGCCCCTTCTCAAGTCAGGACCTTCCCCCTCCTGGTCAAAGTTGTTTAGCCAGCAGGGCGCGCGGCTTTTCCTAAAAGGGTAGCCTGTAATCGGAGTGATTCCACAGTGACATCAAAGGCTTGTCAAGTTACTGCCCAGGGAGAACACCTAAGTGCCAAAGACCAGGACAGCAGAGCAACTCAGTTTTCAGGGCAAAGCAGGGCGCACGCACATCTTTGCCCAACCTGCCTGCTGTCCTTGTTAGTAGTTCCCTGGCAGGTGTAGAACAGAGGATGGGCTCTGGCTTTGTAAAGTTTTTCCAAACTACTAGTTGCAATTTAGAGCAAAAAGAGCGGTCTCCAGGAACAGGCTGAGAGAGGCGGGGGTGATCGTGGCCGTGGTCAAAGCCAGGTAGAAGGGATCTCACAGCCCCGGAGAGAGCTCTACTAAGGCTGGTGACTCCAGGGGTTTGTTAATAAGTTGCTGCCTCTGGCAGTGACTACCATGGTGAAGGCAGGGAAGGCTAGGGGTCAGTCAGTCTCAAATGCCTTGTTAGTGTGTGGCTTTGCTGCAGTTTGGATTTTGGGCAGTATCTTATTTTTTAGTTTTGAGAGGCTGTTATAACTTTGCACCACTTGTTTAAAGCTCAGAGTTCGGAACTAGTGGCACTGGGTTCAAATCTTCTGTTTGTCTAGCTGTGGTGAAGGGTTGAGGAAAGTGTATAGTGCAAGTGGCCAGTTCTGCCAATGACTACTTCACATGCTTGTTACCCACTGTTTATGAACTTCATCTTACTAGAACCTTATGGGGTAATGCAGTTAGCAGCACTCCCTATGTTACAGGTGGGGAAACGAAGACACAGAAAGTCACCTAAGTTGACCCAGATCACAAAGGGAACTGACAAAGAAGGTAGTTTGGCTTCTGAGCCCATACTTTTAATTCTAACTTGGGAATGACAATAAAATTCGTCTTAGGGGATTGATGCAGATTTTTAGGAGTGGACACACTGAAAAACGTTTAGCTCCATGGCTGGCAGGTAGTGTCCACCTGAATGCTAAATCCCCATGAGTGTCCTATGGCAGTGATGAGCCCTTAAATATATTGTTGAATGTGTAAGTGATTCTTGCTCTTTGCTTTAACCCACGGCATTTCAAATAACTCATTAATTAAATGACTAGAGAGCAGGTGAACAACCAAAGTGAACTTTAAAATGAAATCACGAACTTTTAAGTGGGAGCTGGGAGGCAGAGCTTCTTTTTCCCTCAGATGATTCTCACAATACGGAAAACTGGGGCTCAGAGGAACCCAGGGGACCTGAGTTAGTGGGCTTGTGGTCTAAGAGCTAGGACTTGAATGTTGGTTAAGAGGCTGGGAAAATTTCATTGTGGTAGGGAAGTACACAAAAGTTTTATTATTTATACAGTGCTATGCAATAACCTTATATAAACAAAATACCTCATACTTTAGTAGTTGCATGATAGTTGAAGCCTTCTATAAGTGAATGTATAAAATATTCACTTTCTAATTTGTAAGGTCAGATATGAATATTTTAAACTCCCCTTTACCACCTCCTCCGACATGATTTAAAGAACACAGATGAAAAGTGTTTTTTAGGCCCAAATTTCTGTCAAATATACAGGAAAGGCATTGAACAAATTTGCATGTTAGGTTTAGAAACAAGCTTGTCATGTCAAGATGTCAATAGTAGGAGTTGCATATCATTACTGATAAATCTTGCTGGTGAAATTAAATGCTCCTCAAAATTCTGTTTTAGCCATGCCAGGCTGAACTGTATCTGGCAGAACTAAACTGTGTTTAGTCAGTGCTTTCAAACGAGGAGGACTTTTAAAATGAACAGATGTTTCTGTTTGACCTATAGCTGATTTCTTGTGCTCTCAGTGCATATTTGTGTTTAAACTCTCTTTTTCAGTTTTCCCCAAAGATGTAAATAACTTGAGTGAAAGTTTAACCAAGTGCATATGTGGCTAAACTTTGCATCCTAATAGAAATGCAGAATTCACTGTTCTGGAGATTCCAGCATAATTTCATTTCTAAATAGCATTTTAGAGAAAGCTAACCCCTCCTTCAGTACTAGAGTTAATCTGATATTTTCTTTCCTGATTATACTAGAGTTGATAAAGCAGAATAAATCTAATGAGCGATTTCACAATTGTGTTAACATTCCATATATTAAATTTTCGTTACTATGGCTAGTTGGATCACTTTTAAGCAAATCAAAATCAAGAATTCAGCCAAAGCTGGACATTTATTGGTGATGATTTTGTCCTCAAAATACAATGTCAGTTGGCATTTTTAAAAGCATTTCTTAAAAGGACACAGATGAGAAAAAAGGACACAGACTTAAAAAAAGGACAGATGCAAACGCTGAATTTTCATGTGAGTAATGATTAAATATCGTGATCTTTAGTTAGTCATCATTTTTCCAATTTAATTATAGGATAATTTCTGTAATGAAGACAAATATTTATTCTGCCAAAGGGAGCTATATTGAGCAATTGGAAATACTTAAAAAGTATAATACACAATGTAGTTCACTTAGCTTCTGTGGAAACAATAAGTAATTAGTATGCTATCTGTCTGATTCTTAATCTCCTCAGAGATCAGAGACAAAGAATTTTGGTGAGAGAAGGAAAATTAGTTTCTGCTCTGTACTGTGTCTTTGACTGGAGGGCTTTATTCCCTGCCCTGACATTGGATAGAAGACTTGCTTTTACTGGTTTCCATACTGTAGTGGGTAAATGTTAGAAGACAGTCTCCCCACTGAAGCCAGACTGTCACCTCTTCAGCAAGTCCTCCACTCTCGGTTATTCATTTGGTTAAGACAGAAAATTTGGCACTTGTTGAATATTGAAAATAAATAAATTCTCTTGAAACTGAAATGCTTGCACATAAGCAGTAAGCTATCTCCACTAGGCAGAACATATATTCACTTTTTCCTCAAGTAGGTGTGCAGCAGGCAGATAAAAGGGTGTGTATTTATGTCATAGTCTTTTATAGGAGAATATGCTTGCTTAAAATTAGGCAAAATGTTCATTTACCTGAAGTAATTGCTGCTTTTGGGTAGCCAGATGGTGAACACCCATGTTCAAAGTAGGGTACCTTAATTTAGATCCAGATGGTCAGATTGAGAGAGGAAATTTACCCAAAGTAAATGAAGAGTTTATTCACTTTCAACAAGGAGACTTTCTTTGACAAACTTTGGGTCTAAAACATGTCAAAGCGACAGAAGACAGAATGAAACTAGAAATTGTTTCTATCTATAAGTGATTGTTTAGAGAGAAACTGTGATCTCTGAGTAGAATGAAAAAATTAATAATTTTGGTTTTCAGGGAGAATTGGGACCACTCTAGCAAAATCTTGAGAAGAGCTTGGAGGATTTTGTTTCTGAGTAGGCATTTGCTCTTTTCTGGCATTAGTGTACATAGTTTGGTGCTTGGCAATTTTTCTGGTGTGGATTAATATCTATTATATTTAATAAAACTAAGAAAATTACCACTCTGCTTTTATGCTGAAAACACTCCCATTTTCCCTGTTCACTTTATATGAGCAAGTGGGAGTATGTGGCTTTTTACACATCTATAGAAGGCTGTGAACTGAAAAATCATGGTAACTTTATTTCTGTGAAAACATTTTTTTATATGATTCTTGATGGATTTAGTTTTTCTGTCAGGCACACATAACCATATAGTAAAACTGTGCCCAGTGCTTTGGTTACAATTCAAAATGCCACCCGTAAACCAAGTCTAAAAAGTACAAAAAAAGCTCTGATTATTTAATAATGTCTCACCCAGGGATGAAAATTCATGTAATTGGTGATTGTCTTGCTGTGCATTTTTGTTGGTGTCACCTGATTTGATCACCCTGGATAGTAACAAACTATACGATTTCTTTGAAAGAGTTAAATTAGGTTGTGTTTTTATTTATTCAAGGCAACTTCAAACAGAGCCTATCTGCTCTGGCTGTCTTTTAAACCAAGATGGAACTGCTACTGGCTTTCCCAATATTTGTTTGGATTTTGTTTGCAAAAACATATTTATTTCCCTTACCCATTTTTTGCTTCTGTGTGTGGATAGGGTTGAGACACAGAACAGTGCAGTGGTTTAGGGCTGCCAAAGATGGTGAAATTTGGTCACTATGACTGCAAGAATAAGACTCATGTCTTCAAGCATGATTCAAAGAATGGGATAAAAGCAATGAGAAAAAGATAATTTACCTTTAAAGCATAAACACTTCACAGTTTGGGAAGAAGAGCTTCCCTCATTTACTTCTAAGCTCATCTTCCAACTTCCAGCAGTGATACTCATTGTCACCATCATGATGCTACTGCCATCATCCTTTCCATCATTATCATCATTTCAAAAAATTATTCACATGTTCTTTACATCCTTCCAGATCTAGTAGCTAGATTCTTTCAGAGGTTTTCAAGAGTTGTTAAAAATACCATTTTGCTATCTACTACTAGAGTGGATGCTCTCTCACAGAGATAACTTTGCTAGGGGGAATTTGAGAAAACTCAAAAGTGAAAAATACTCCCCGGCCTTCCCATTTTCCTGCTGGTGGTGGTGGGACTATGGCAGGAAGAAGTTTTAGTTTGAGTATTCACATTTTTCCCCATGACTGCCCTAGTGAAAAAACCAGAGAATGGACAAAGTTTAAAATTACCATCATGGTTTACTGTTTATCTTTATATTACTATTTTTTAAGAATATGTTAGAACCCTTTTTGTTGTACTCCTGGTTAGAAATGTGTGTGTGTGTGTGTGTGTGTGTGTGTGTGTGTGTCTGTGTGTGTGCAGTGCATTCATTGTTTCCTCTTATTTAGGGACTTGGCAATCAGACCACTTTGATTCTAGACTCTGCCACTTAATTGCTTTATAAGGTTGGCCAATTTCCTATTTGTTCTGTGTCTGATGTCTTCATCTGGAAAATGGGGATAATGATTCTCTATTTCATAGGGTTGTGAGAATTTCGTGTATAATAAAGCACTGAGAACAGTGTCTGACAACTGGTAAGTGTATTTGCGTGTATTCAGTATTAGTATTTTATCTCCACAGATGGCGATCTGCCGTTTGGGTTGGTACAGGGAAGTGTAGGATCCTTGTTTTTGCCTTGGGGTTTTCTCTTGCTGGTAGAGCAGTGGAGAAAGGGTCACTCCATTCATCCCTTTGGCTGCTGTTTGTTCTTCCCCCTGAGCAGAATTTAGGGAGACAGGCGGAAGAAGAAGCAGAGCCCTTGACCACAAGGAGGGAGAGGAAAGGTAGTAGGATTTCAAGGCTAGAGAAATTCCAGGATTGGATTAAAACTTGAGAGATGAAGAGAATTGATGGGGCAGAAAGACTGAGAGAAACAAGAACTCTTTGATTATGGCACGACTGTCACCCAGCAGTGAGAATAGTGAGGATCAGTGACTGGAGGGTTGTGACAGCGTCGGTACAGCAAGCAGAAAAACCCCAAGCACCCAGAGAGAGAGTATCAGTCATTAGATATTGCTCTCAAGACTTTATGTGAGTTCTGACAGTAGCAGTACTTTATAATCCTCACATAATGCTTTGCCTCTTTCCAATATAAAGCAAATGAATCTCAGACACTAACTTTATTTATTCTTATGAAAATCTAATATTATGACCTAGGAAAGTAATTTTAGTGCTTTATAATACTCTTCATCAATGGTGTTCCAGGACTTTTTACTCATTTTTGATAAGAGTGTTTAGTACTACATAAATGAGAAAACAATTATGAACATTATGCTCTGTTTTTATAACACGATTATTCACATATGCACCACTTCCTACATACATATTGCTGGCATTATTGCATTATGTTTTTAGTTTACTAGAATGGTTATTTAAAAATAGACTACACACTTGCTTATAGCATTGAATATTCAGCAGGAGTACTTCTCTTCTGAAATGGCAGAGGTTTAATGACTCATTGAAGTACATAAAAACACACAGTCTAAAGAACGACCCATTTTGGCTTAAAATGTTTTGTCATCGAATAACAATTTGCATTTTGATTAACAACCTTAACTTTAAACAGGTCATGTGTAACATCCATGACCTTGTGTCTTAGTTCACTTTAAATAGAATGTGTGTAACTCCCCTGACTTGACCATTTACGACAGTCAGCTGAACAGTAACTAGATGTTTCACAGGAAGTTTTAAGTCTTGAGAGTTTTTATGATAAATCTTGAATGATTGTAACACTAGGCAAGTTGTAATTGCTATAGAAGTTCAAAGATCACTTTTTGCCGTGTTGTACATATGGTGTGCATAGATGTGGCCCAAATGGAAACCGTGACAATACTTCATGCCATTTGTGAGGTCCTCTTAGTTTTGGTGGATTCCACAGTGAAAAGTCATGAATTAATTTGAATACTAACGGTGTTATGCAAATGTGCATTTCCTTTGCATATTTTATGTTTTTGAAAAGGCAAACTGAAAGTAATGACACAGAAATTGTTTTGTATCACATACTGTAATTTGTTGGCAATATCAACCAACGTTAATGCATTGCTCCTACTGAATGTTATCATAATGACTTGACACGAGAAGCTTGCCTAGTGAACTTCCGAAGAAATAAGGAGAAATCAATTCTGTATAAAGCTGAGCTGTAAGTCCGCCTTCTTAGCTCAACCAAAATGTCAGATAGACAAGTTGTTAAGGAAATCAAGAAATTTATTTTAGATAGAAGGAAATTAAAATACATGTTTACTATTCACGTTTTTCTAGTTATGCTAAAATGACATTCATGGAGTGACACTTCCAGAATGTCACTTTTGGAAGTGGAATTTTTTTTATGGTAATCAAGTGATTCATTAAAAGATAGAAATGATTTTGTTTAAGAAAGCAGGAGGAAAGCAGACAAAATATTTGTCCTCATTTCTTTCTGCTTTGTTTCATTTTTTGTTGTATTTGTACAAGTTTATATATTTCATATACATATTATCTATTCAAATTGTTTTGTTTTTAATTCGCACCTAGTGTCCTACTATTATCTCAAACTCACCTCAAATTCATTCAGACACAAAATCATTTCCTTCTCTAAATCAGCCTTTCTTGGGACCTCTGGTTTTTGGTTAGTTTGAGACAGGGTCTCATGTGGTTTAGGCTGGTCTTGAACTCACTGTGTAGCCCAGGCTGGCCTTGAACTCACTGCGATCCTCCTGCTTCAGCATTCCCACTGTTCTCCATGGGTTACTGGTGTTTTTAGGAAAGTAAACAGAAGAAAAATTTCACTTCCATCAGTTAAATGTGCATACTAAAGGTGAAACTGTAGTTTTGAAATCCTGTAAGCACTATTGCCTTTTGAGGGTACTGGCCGGCAAAGTGGCTCTCTTTGGTAGAGAGTATCAGAGTGAGAGAGGTGTTCCTAAGATATGTTAGAACCAAAATGTGCAAGACTCCAGGCAGGGCCTTGACTTAATACGTATGCTGAAGCTTTTTCAAGTTTTATTTCTGTGCTGCTTATAGGCAACTCTTTCATTTCTCCACTCATTCTTGACCTTTACATTTCTCCCCAGGTTTCATGACCAGTTTTCATGCTTTCTTCTCTATAAAGCCCCTTGTGAGTTCTTTGGGCTGTGGGTCTTAGTACTTGCAGTTCTCCTACAGGGGTCATTTGCCCTGTCCCAAGACGGATTTAATCATTTCGACTGGAGAGAAGATGTTACTGGCATCTAGTGGTTGAGGCCAGGGATACCGCTAGACATCCTGTAGTGCATAGGATTGTCCCCCACACTGAATGATTATCCAGTCTGTGATATCAGTGATACCACATCTGAGAACTCTGCCTAAGGACAATGTACATCTTCCTACATCTTCCTTCTTTGTCATGGCTTTTAGTATAATATCTATGTAGATATATTTACCTTATTTCATTGGAGTATATAAACTCTTTGTTGGAAGGAAGCATATTATGTATCTTTTTTGCCCCACTGTTGAACTCTCAAAAATGAATGGTTAAGAGAAGCAAATGCACTGTAGAATTTGTAGTACAAATCCATTTAGTGTTAATGTAGTTTAACATTTTTAAAAGAACCTATAAAATTTGGGGAACATTTTAGTTCCAATTTTTGTTTAGTTTTAAAATCTTGAGCTCGGAAAAACTTTACATGTACTCCAGTCTGATTGCTTTTCTTTACAAGGGACGCCTCTTGATTTTTTAAATACTGAATTGAAATTCAATTGTAATAGTCCTCAGGTGCCAGACTGTGAAATTGGTATTTCCTCATTTAGACATTATCAGAATATATGGCAGTCTTCTGTGCATAGATATACACTACGTATATGAATTCTTTAAGAATATTAATTGCAGAAAAAGTTGCTAGACAATCTTGATAGTTCTGTTTAACCCCAAAGATCAGTGATTTAAATTGCTCCTTTCCCTAACATATTTACTAAGTAAGGCGAAAAGAGACTGAACAATGTGTTTTCTCTGCATAAATATTTGGTTTATTAATTTCTCATTAGCTCAGAGGTATTTAGATCTGCTACATCCAATAAACTCCTAACCATTAATTACTTAATGTCAAAGATACCTTTGATTTTTTTTTGCAAAGACTAATGTATTCTATTTATAATCTGTTGAACTTTCGCAGAACTTTTCCCCTTTCATTAGACTATCATTAGTTGTCTTTTCATGTGTATACACACACACACACACATTCGATTGTAAAGACCTTAAGGATAAAAATGGCTACATATATATATTTTTAAAATCTGAGGCAGGGGATATAGCTCGGTGGCACAAGTGCCTGTCTGGCAGGCATGAGGTCATGAGTTTGATCCCTGGTACCAAAAACAAAACATAACACAGCACAGCACAACACAACAAAACAAAAACAATGACAAAATTCCTACCAAGACCTAATGTAAGTAAAGAGCTCACATATAGCAGGTAGTGTCTGTTTGTGCAGTGGTTGGAGCTGGAGTTCTCAGACACTTGATTGTTAAAGGCAACACTTTTCTGCATATATAAAATTCCATGGGTGTCTGTTAAATAGCCTCAAGAGAGAAATACTGTGCTCAGTAGATGTTTTAATTAATAAATTGAAAGATAAGATTCATGAGCATTATGTAAGATAAAAGTACAGGAAGACAAAATTGCAAATAGATGCATTTTAACTAAAAGGTATTTGCATTTCATTAAGCCAAAATTGTATTACTATCAGTAGAAAATAATTAGAAAAACATATTACCATGATTCTGGAAAATTCAGAGAGAAGATTCTTTGTTGTATACAGTTGAATTAAAACATTATAAGTTACATTTAAATATTAATTTTACTGTTTTTGAAGTATGATTAGCTTCCAATTAGACACACAACATATGAATTCTAGACCCAGCTTTCTGCTAATTGCCTGTCTTCAGACCTTACTGGATCTACTTTTCATTTAAAAAATTTGCAAGAGTGGGACAGTTTGTTTCTAATATTGCTTCCATCCTTGCCCTTATATCTGCATGAAGATTTATAGTTAAACTTCTTTCCCATATATTATCTCATTTTATCATTTTGACAATTTTGTAAGGAAGGCCTGGAAAACATTATTTTCTTTCTTGTAATGAATAAACAAGCTCAAGTGGTTAAGCGACTTACTAGGCCTAGAGTGTTGCGGCTCAGTGCTTCTTTTTTTTTTTTTTTTTTTGGTCTTTCTGAGACAGGGTCTCTATGCTGTTCAGGCTGGCCATGTGCTCACTTTGTAGCTCAGGCTGGTCTTGAACTCTCAACAATTCTCCAGCCTCAGCCTCCCGAGTGCTGAGATTAAAGGTGTGTGCCACCACGCCTGGCTCCCAGTGCTATTTCTGAAATAACTCAAAAACCAGGCTGGGGATTTAGCTCAGTGGCCTAAGCTCCTGCCTGGCAAGTGCAAGGTCGTGAGTTCGATCCCTGGTGCTGCAAAAACCAAAGCAAAACAAAAAAGAAATAACTCAAAAACCATCTCTGTGGGAAAAGTAAGCAGTCTTTAAAAATGTCCTGTTTTTCTCTATTTCAGAATTAAACTTTTAAAAGTAGTCCTTTGATAAAAAATTTACACTTCATAATTGTTAAATGGTATGAATACTTATGTTTATGGGTTTGACCCAGAGTTAGCCAATAAAATCCAATATGCATTTCAACCAATGTTGATTAGTAACAGCTGCCTGAAGTCCTATGCTGGGAATAGTTTGAGGCTAAGTTTAAGCTCACGTGGACTGTATGCGATGTTAGGGTAATCGTACATGCCTTGGTAGATGGACAGGGGAGTGGTAGTGACTACTTATAGAGGAAAGGGTCTTTTAAAGGAATTTGCTTTGTAACTTTGCAGTGTTTTATGAGGGTTCTGATTCTGACTTGCCTTGTATTCAGTTTTATAGCTAGTATTACTTAAAAAGTTTAAGTAACTTTTGTCATGACTTTAGAAGAGTATTCTTAAGTATAGGATTTGAGTGGCCTCATTTGTACCCTAAGCATTTGTACCATGAAGGAATGTAGAAGCTGCTTATATTTAGAATTTTAATGAAATAAATTGTGATCTGGAAGTTGAATGTATTATTTATATATGCTATATGTATATGCATCAACATGTCGTTGTAGAGATATATAATTCTATTAATATATGTTAATATAATGCAATGTGTATGTATAGTGCATACAGTAGTCCCCCTTTGTTCATGGGTAATACATTACAAGACTTTGAGTGCTTGCCTGAGATCATGGACAGTCCTGAACCCTATATATACTATGTTTCCTTTGTGGGTAAATACTTGTGATAAAGCTTAACTTATATATTAGGTGAAGTAAGAAATTAGCAACAGTAATTAGTAATAAAATACAACAGTTATAACCATGTACTCTAATAAAAGTCATGTGAGTGTGATGTGTTTCAAAATATCTTAATTCCTAGTTACGGTGTAGTAATGTTTAGGATTGCACTTGATCATGGGTAACTGAAGTTACAGAAAGTGATACCAAAGAGAAGGGCTGCTACTGTAAATGCCAGTGATCTCTGGCCTATTCAGTGTCAGTGTGTGTTATCGTACTCTAAGAAAGGATGACGAGATAGTGAATCGTGACTGCTGTTTACTGGCTGCCTACTGCAAGCGATTCACAGTGATAGGTATTTTACCTCTTTTTATTTTTTCTCTAAGCTTTGCAGTACTTCTGGCATTCAACTTAATTGTTTCCTTTTAAAGCAGTGAACAACTATACCCTAAAAAGTTTAGAAATTGTCGAAGGTGGCAGGGCTATGAGAGTCATGGAGGAAGAATTCACACAAAGATTTAACAAATTTCAAAGTCCTTATTCTTAAAAACGCAGCCCATATCTTGTTGAAGTTTGAGGATACAGATGTTTCTCAGTGAAGATCTGTGATATATACATCATGGCTTTCAGTTTCATTTTCTTTATATGTTGTATGTCCCAGTCTCAGGGAGGAAAGTGGAACACTGAAAAGGAGAATTGTTGTTTTTTGATGTTTGCCAATGTGGTACCAGTGACTTGTTTTTCTGTAGAGTATAATGTTGCATCTAACAAGCCCTGCTCTAGGCTTAAAGAATTTACTTTGAGACAAAACTTTCCTAAAGAACGTTTGTCGTTGGGGAAGTATATGGCATATGAATTGTGCTTTTATGCTATTAATGGATTTAAGCTTTGTTTGGAAAAAAAATGTTTTCCAATTTGACAAAATATATTATCAGCAAAATCATACAATGTGGACATAAGTTAACTCAAGCCATAAATGCAACAGAATGTCACTTTTCTCTTTTTTTTCTCCCAGATTCCTTGGTGTGACTCAGTTTTCGCCTACACATGCCAGAAAGGCATTTCCATGTTTTGATGAGCCAATCTACAAGGCCACTTTCAAAATCAGCATCAAGCATCAAGCAACCTATTTATCACTATCAAACATGCCAGTGGAGACTTCTGTGTTTGAGGAAGATGGATGGGTAACAGATCACTTCTCACAGACCCCTCTCATGTCCACATATTACTTAGCCTGGGCGATTTGCAACTTCACATACAAAGAAACTACCACCAAGAGTGGGGTCGTAGTAAGTATTTTCAGCCTAATGATGTTTTTGGATAATATATACTTTCTAACCTGATTAACAAATAATTGTCTATAACTCTCTCACATTTCATATGGTTTATTTCTTTCTTTAATTATTGGGTGCAAAGTGTCTTCCCGATTTCAAAGTGTCAGAGAGGAATTTCTTTTCCTCTCTTATTCCTTTAACCGCCTTCATCTTTCACTCATATTATCCCTGACTAGTTTTGTCTCCATCGCTTTCCTGGGTATCTCAAGAACAGCCTCTGTCTCTTCTGAGAAGTCATTTGTTTCTGTTTGTATGACTGAGAAAGTCACTGTTTACTATGTGAATTATTTCAGATGTACTGAAAATGTGGCAAATATTATACTAAACTCCCATGTACCTATAGGCAGATTTGCAGACTCTAAATATATTATCATCTTTGCTTCTATTTAATTTTATTGTTGAGAAAGTAAAATATATTGAATGGAGTTGGAGCTCTTTGGGTAGCCCTCTCTGATCTCACTGCCTTGTTCCTTCCCTTAGAGATAATCATTGCCCAGAATTTGGTGTTTGCCATGTCCATGCATATGCATATATATATATATTATATAATCTCCATTTTTACTATATGTCATGCTTTAACATTCAGTGTAAGTGATTTTACACTATAAATGTCATTCTGCAACTTATTTTTTTATTTCATTTTATTTTCTTAGGGAAAAGTACAGGGAGCATTGTGTGTATTAAATTTATAATACGGACTGATTGGATTCTCTTCGAATGCTATCATTTGTGACACTGTTGTGTTCTATCACTTTCCAAATACTGTTGCAGTGCATTGTGTTAGGCCAGGCTGTGCTGAATTAATGATCTCTTCATTTCAATGTCTTACACAATAAATATGCATGTATCTTATTTTTCATATTAACTATAAAGCAAGGTATTATGATTCTGTTTTTTTTTTTCCAAATGAGTAAACTAAAGTTTAAATAAATTAAGGAACTTGCTGGGGAGAAAAAATAAGAAAATGAAAGGGCCAAAAGTCATATCTGATGGTTTGAGCCCACGTTTTGGTCATTCCCTCCTGGCTGCAGGAACTCTTGTGTTTCACAGTGCTTGTATGCCTATGAGACAATTTATCTTATCATTCAGTGTTGCTTGAACGTAACAGGAGGATACAGATTTGTATTTGCAGTCTGTGGAAAGTTCATAGCTACCCTAACCTCAATTTTGAAAAATAGTTTTGGCTAAAGACATTGTTCTATTACTTTTAATTGAAATCACTGTGGAACCTGCTTAAAGGTAGACTCTACTTGCATTCAAAATAATGGTACAATTGAAGAACTATGTAAAGTGATTTCATTTGTATAATCATCAAAATAATATACTAAATGCTCATATACATTTTACTTTTGGGGGCTTATAACAATTTGAAATGTTGACTTCCTCTGATTTTTGTCGGTGTCTTCTGTGAGCATTTCAAAGATAAACTTATTGGACCATATACAGAAAAGGAACAGGAAGACATCTCATTTCCTTTTGCATCTTCAAAATTGGATGACTGACTTGCTGTGGGTCAGCTAGCATAAGGTACACTGGAAATGCTTTTCTTTAGTACATTTTCTTTAAAATAACCTAAAAATGTTCTTAGCCATACACAATTATGCTTTTGCTACATGACCCCTTTTAAAAACTAGACTTGCTAATCATTTAGATGTGGCTTTTTATTGGAGATGAGAATTTCTAAGTAATTAGTAAACATTTTAAAATTCCTGCCTACTAATTTTTATGTAGAAAAGATAAAACATATTACTGAATGCATTAAAAGGTCAACTGAAATACATTTTTAGATTGTATAGATCTAAAAATACTAAAAATCAGTAAAGAGGAAAACAAAACGGCCCCTGGGAGCTCTTGTTTATCAGCTGTGGAAATACAGTTTGAAACTTGACTCTTTTTTTTCTGTCATCCTTTTGAAATTCAGTCTACTTTCTTTGCAGGTGCTTTTCCCTTTATTACTGGGAGCACATAGGAATGACATTTCTCAACCCTTAACAGCTGTAAGGAAAGGAAGTTTAGCTGTAGAATCCTGGGTGTGGGACTATCCTGTGACGCCCAGGTGGTCATTTAGAATCACAAGCTGAAGCAATTTTCTTTGAGTTATGAGAAAGGAACTTGAGTAGCATATTAATCATACACAACTGAACTGTAGCTGTGCCCTAAGTGTGAATGCTTGAGGCATCATCATCACTATCATTATTTGTTATCAAGCTACCTATACTTGCAAAGCACTATTCTAAGTAATTAGAAAGATAAAAAGTCTAAGATTCCTCTTGGAGAGATTACAAACCCAACCTTCATATTGAGTCCAAATCTGTAGATATGTTCTGTTTATCTATGCCTGAAATGACTTAACATTTTTCTAATTAGCTGTCAACACTTAAAAATTGAGAACTTGAAAATAAAATTATTTAATTCTGGCTTCTCTCAAAAAACCAAAGGTATTGTAGTACTGGACCCATATTCTCACTTGGTAGTACTTTTTAATTCATTTTTTTCCTTCAGATAGTCATTGACTGAATATCAGATAGTGTTCTTGGCTCCAGTGATTGAGCAGTAAATAAAACAGAAGCATCTTCTTTCAGGTAGCTTATGTTCTAATGAGAGAGAAACAATAAACACGTAAATGTGTAATCTGTCAGGAGGTGATACACAGTATGAACATATCAGTACATTGGCTTGGTGGTGGCTATCTTTTTTTTTTTTTTCTGAGCAGAAAAAGAACTTTATTTCTCTCAAATTCAGAAGTAGGAATCAATCTTTAAGTCAGGTAACTGAAATAGGCAATCATACAATGAACAGTCAGGATGCAGAGGACAGAGAACCAGGGACAGGAGTCAGAGAATAGGGGACAGAGGACAGGCTGAGAGGCTTAAGCAGCAAGTGTGGAGTCCGAGACCGCCCCATGAGGCAGAGGGAGGCTCTGACACTGTCAGCACAGGCGCCCGGGAACCAACACCTCCAGGATGATCACCTGGGTCCGTGTCACTGGTCCACAAGATGGGCGCAGCTGGTGGCGGGGGGAGGGGGTCACAGTGAAAAGCCGCTGTAACTCAGCACTGTCCCTGGGACCCGGCTACACCGAAAGCAGGGGCTATAAAAATCAGTAGTTCAAATTCTTGTGAAACTGTAGACCTGTCCCAATCCCTCACGTCCCTGGGAGCTGAAGTGGGGATCGAGCACCCACGTTCCTTCTCTTCTCTCTAAATGCGAAATGGCTTCGCTGGGGAGATTGCCTCCTGTTTTCCATGGCACATTCGCTTCCTGGTGTAGCTCAGTCCAGACCGCGTGTGTTCCTTCACTCCTGCCCCACTTCACTGTGTGTACTGCCTGCTTCAATCCTGTAGATTTTAACTTTCAGCTTTAGTCTATGGGTGTAATTCAGGAGGACAGGCAGCAAATGTGCATAACTTCAGCAATGAGTTTACCAGTGGTGAGTTAGTGTCACTAGTATTCGGTATTTGTCAAATAGGAGTTGTAAAAGATAAGTTCTTTTAGAAGAAGGGAGAAATTCCTGAGGCTTGGAGTCTAGGGATGCACTTCAAGGTGCTAATAAGGTCCTGAATGATGGTTTGTTCTTAAGAGAAGCAGATAACGTGCATATTATCCTTGGTAAGAGAAATGTGAATAAGAAAATCAGAAAAATATTGAGGTAGGGATATGTCCATGGACAATAGTGTAGCATTATGGTCATAAACCTGGATTTTAGACTCAGGTAAGTCTGCTTCAGAACTTTTGGCTTCTCTGTTCTGTTACCTGGTTTATTATTTAAATTTTTTTCTTTATTTTGTTTTGTTTTGTTTGTTTGAGAATTTAAAGTATGAATTCTTCCTCTTCAATATTGTTCTAGTTACTATAATGGCATAACAAACTACTTCAAAATTTAGTGGCGTAAAGTAACCATTTTATTATGCTCAGTTACTATGAGTCAGGACTTTGAAGGACATAGTGTGACTAACTTGTCTGTGCTCAGCGATGTCTGGGTCTCAGTTAGAGAGACATGATGACAGGCCATGACCTGACAGCTTCTACTAGGATCATTTGGAACCATGTTTATCTGGTGGTTTTACTGAGTCTCCTGCGATGCCACTTAGGGTGCTGATGTGTGACTTCTCCGTGTGTCTTGGGCTTGCTCAAAGCACAGAAGTCTCAGGATGGCTCAATTGTTAAAATGGTAGTTTAGCGCACAAAAAGAAAGAAGAGTCCAAAAAAGAATTAGGTGAAGATCTATGGCCCTTTTTGACTTAGTTTCAGAAATCACATGACATTACTTTTACTACATTCTATTGATTATCTATGTGAATCACTAAGGATAGTCCTGACTCAGTAGAAGAAGGTATAGACCCCAGCTTTGAATGGAAGGAGTATCTTAAGAATTTGTGGACTTATTTTAAAATTAACAGTCTGCTCTTTGCCCATAAATTATTTCTATCCCTTGTATGTGCCATATATACTTGCCAATAGGGGCCATCCTATCAAAAACAACAAACTGAAGTTTGGGGTTTGTGTTCTTACTAGCCAGTTTAGGTCTAGATGAGATGACTTGGGTTTGGTTTTTTGGCCATGGTTTTTCTCATTCTGAAGACTTGTTACCTAAATAAAAATGTTAATTTTCCTTCTCCATTTCACCAACATAGTAATGGTGAGACTGGAACATGATTATTGCAGTAGTGTTCAAGAATGAGAAAATGTAGCTCAGTGCTAGAGTGCTTGCCTAGCATACACACAGCCCTGAGTTCAATCCTCAGTACCACACACACACACACACACACACACACGCACAAAGAAAAGAATGGGCAATATGGGTAGACAGCAGTAGTCTTTGATTCATATAGCAATTCTGAAATTCAGTTGGCCAATTCCTTAATTATGGTTCAGTTAGAATTCTCATTTTTGCATTGAAGCCGTTCTCTTCCAAGTAAAAGCAGCTCGTGTTTGCAATAAATAACTTCAGTTTTGTCCTGCAAGTAAAAAATATAGAGGTTCAAAGGCAAATTTTATTTTGTGTTAGCTCTGTTACTTAAAAGTCTAAGCAAATTAACTCATGTGAAAAAATAAACTATTGGCTTCTTAATCTAGCAAGTTACACCAGTTTCATTAGATAAAACTGTGCTTCAGGTCTCCTTAAGGTGAATCTTTTCTGAGACTTTGCAGAATAAAGATTCTTAGATGTTCATTACTTGACAGACACTTCATGAGGCATGCTCTCTGATTTTATAAAGTCTTTTTGCCCTTTTGGAAGAGTTGTGGGCTACCATTTTAAGAGTTTCTAAGGTCTCAAAACATAATGGCGTTGGCTTCATCTTCAGACTACGTGACTTTGGTTTTCCTGAGGCTTCCTAACTGTAGGAATCCTCTGCTGCCCGGTGAGGCTGGGAAGGATTGAGAGTTTTAATTTCAAACCTAGAGAGTCCTGGCTCTTTGATATTTCCTTTAATTTTAGTTTGAAAACTGGACAGTTTAGTCTTAAGTCTGTTTCTTCTCTTTAATAAAATCATGGTTGGTGAGAAGAAACAGATGGCACTTTGAGTGTTCTGCCTGGAAACACTGTCTCCTTAGCTAATATAGGGTATTAGTTTTATTTTCCTTAATTCTATAGGTGACAAGGTTGGTTGTTACGCTTTCTTCCAATGCATAACAAGGGTTCTGTCTTTAGCTTCCAATAGCATTTACCTTATTGTCCTTCAAGCCCTCAGCAACAACCCTTCAAACTCATAGGCTTGTACTAAAAATCTCATCAAGGCTTCCCCAGTTTTTAGCCACAGTCTAGTCCCACACATCTAGAGCCAATGTCCCATATATCCAGGCTCTTGTTATGGCAGAGCCATGGTTGCATCTTGGTTCCAGTCAACTGAGCTGATTCAGAAGCCCTCCTAAAACTTATCAATAAAACTACCTTTTTTATGATCATAGATGCTGAAGGCCAAGAGTTTGGATGATTCAAGGCTGGGCATGACATGGCTACTTCACAGTGTCTGGAGCCTCAGCTTGGGGGCCTCATCAACTCAGGGAGACTCGATAGCTGGTGGCCAGAGCAATGTGATGGCAGCTTCCCTTGTTGCTGGTTGTCCTACGGAATCAGAGTTGGGGCTGTCATTGGGATATCTATGAATCTCATTATGTGGTCTCCATTTTCTTGCAGCACAGTAGTCTGATATTGGACTTGTTAATATTGATCCAGGGCTCCAAAGGTGATTATACTAGGAAGCTTACAGTGTCTGTTCTTTCCATTAGAAATTATTATATAGACTATAGTTGTCATCATTTTTTTCTTTTTCCTTTTAGGAAGGTAGAGGCTGTGTTATATTTTCTGATCCAAAGTAAGAATTTAAACATTGTTACTTTTGGCTCATTCTGTTCATTAAAACTGGTTGGCCCAGATTCTAGGAAGAGGGGACATGAACCTCCCATCATTTAATGGGAATAGTGTCCCAGAATTTACAGCTTCCCAAACTACTACAGTTGTTAAGAATATTATGGGAGAATATATATTTAAGAACATAAGCACAGTACCTAATGATGATAGTTAAATTGATCATATGTTCAGATATCACTTAGGGGAGTGGTGCTATGTATATTGGAGAGGTGAATGGAAACTGTATCATGGAAATGCTGGATGCTGCTAAATTTCATTCAGTTGGCAGGAAGAACTTTTGGAAATTTAAAAGCTGTAGATGTTATATGTGTAATTTTGATAATCTATCTGGAAAAGTCATGCAACATATGTGGAACTGTAAAAAAATGGAGTCAGGGATTCATCTGCTTAAGAAAGCTTGAAATAGAGTAGTTATAATTGAAGTGTAGTACTGTAGACATGAAAAGCATTTTCAGAGAAGAATTGGTACAACTGGGAAAGGTTCAAGAGACAGGGAAATGAAGCAGAAAAGTCACATATCAGAGTAGAGAATGACTTTAGCATTTAAGGTAAAGCAATTCTGTAAAGTTTCTGTGCTCTAAATTTACTGTGCATGAGCCTTTTTTTATTGGCTACTGTAACCAATGAGCACTTTCATTTTCCTTGGCTAATATCTTGAAGGCATGACATATACTTCCAAGTAATCTGTTTATTCTATTATAAATAGTTATATACAATTTTATTAACATTTGGTAGCATGTATCAAAATCTCTTAAACTCAAGCAAAAAGGGAAATTTATTAGACAGAGATTGGAATATATGAAAAGGTTGAAAGTCAAGGATAGAATTGAGCCTTGGAACACTGAAGAACTTGGGAATCCTATTTAAAATCCTTGCTAGTGTTTCTTCTGCTTTACTTCACTCTTTTTAGTAGGCAGTTTTTCTCCCATCTACATGGTAGAATGTGACTGCCAGAAGCTCCCACTTTTTGCTGTGCAGACCCCAAAAGAGAAAATGACCTCTTTCATTGACCTGATTCTTAGTATATTGATGACCCTGGCTTGAGTCCAGTCATCACATCTAGTCATCGTGTATAGAGTGCCTAGGTGGCATCATATGGGGATATAACATCTTCTCCTTCACCCTTGTGGATGGGAGTGTGTGACACAAAAAGAAGGAGTTTCTAGAGAAGGGATGTTGGGAGAAACAAAAACAATTATAAGTGTCTTAAATATGATTTTTAGTATTATTAACTTGACTAAAATAAGGATGCACAAAATTTCCAGTGTTGGCGTGTATGTATGTGTGCCAACATCCAGCAAAGTACACATGTGTATACATATCATAAACAATTCTGATTCTTATTGTCTTAGTTTCTGTGCATACACTTAAAATCTGTGATCATTATTTTTTATAGTTTCCTACTGAAAACATGATTAGATCATAGTGTAATAAGAGAACTGGAGGTGTGTAGGTTAACATACTCTAAGTATATATCCTAGTTTTTTAAAAATGATTTTAATAATAGTCCTATTGCCAGTAGATATTCTGGTTAGATTGCATTATAGATGTAATAATGGCCTATAAAGAAAAAAATAAATACTTACACAAGAGTTGGATTACAAACTATTTAGGAATATAAGTGGAAACTTCCTGCCTACCCCTGCTGAGTTAGTCATCCTCCTCCTCTGTACTTTTAGAATAATTTGCACATCGAGTTTTGTAGCCCTTATGCTGCTGCACATCATTTTTTCTTTGCTGGCTTCTTTGCTTCTCTAGACTCGCCACTTTATAGACAGGCAAATGGCAAGTACTCAGTGAAGTTCCACTGGACTCCTGGTGATGAATTTCCTTCAGAGACATCACAATGTCAGGGTCTCCAAAACCCTTTCATTAGGTTAACATGTGGGGCATGAAGATTCATGAGCAGTAATTTTGACAAATACTGAAACGTAAACACCGATATTCTCACTTATGGAACTCCGAAGGAAGGATGTAGTTGAGAAAAGTTGCTAAAGAGAACTGAGGCACCAAGTTTTACTACCAAACAGGGAACTGAATGGATGGCAGTGACTAGGCTGTGGAGGTTCTGGAATGTGGGAGGAGAAGAGAGGTGCTTCTCATCGACTGTAAACAAGCAATGGGCTTTCTGCTCTCTATTAGGAACACAAAGTCCCCTGAATGCTGTTCATTGGCTGGTAATAGGTAGCTGAGTGGGCTTGGGTTGGCTGGGTGGCCAGAAACTATGAAGGTGCCTGAGCTGGGATCATGACTTCGTCTCACCTCTGCTGCTTGATCTAGGCTTGGGTAACACAGTCAGGTCTGCTCTGGTATGAGCAGATTAAATGGCCAGGTCAGGGGTTTATTGGAGTCAAGGAGTTTCAGCACTTAAAAGATCTGAACTAGTTTGAGCACTTAAAAAGCAAATTGAACCACTGGAAATTTCATTAGTGTGGTAGGAGCAGAGTCAATAGTTCTGTTAAAGGGTGAATGTAGAGTAAAGAAATGAATGTAGTGACTGTAGTCTCTATTTTCAGTGTGCTAGTTAAGGGAAGGGATAAAAATGTATTTATGCAGGGTCTATCTCAAGTGATTTTCAGATTATCCGAGAGCTAAATCTGTAAGAGAACAGTTACTGGACATGAGCCAAACATTACCTGATGTTTAATGCCTTATGTCATTTGGGGAAATAACAACACTCTTTTTGCCTTCCTGAAAGTTTTAGGAATCCAAGGATAGGGACAGAGAAAACAGATGTGGAGAGGTTGAATCTGGGGTGTTGACAAGGCACAGCTGGTCAGCATCAGGAGGTAGAGTGGCGATAAGAGCATTGCTGGAATCCATTGGACACCACTGTCTGTGGTGTCCAGAGAAGCAGAGAAGCAATGAATTCAAGATGAGAGTAATAGTCATGCAAAATGGATAGGGAAGAATGGACAATTAAAGCTACCATCAGAATGAGAAGAGTAGAGAGGTGAGGTGGAAAGATGGTGTGTGATAGAGAGAAGGGTTTCAGATTTCAGGGCGAGTTGGAAATTTATCAGCCTGGTACCAGAAAGTTGTATGGATGAAAGAGACTGAAGATAGAATCAAGGAGTGAGCAGAGATAAAGTAAATTTGAGGTTATATTGAAACAAGGGTCAATAATATGGAGGAAAATCCTTGGAAATATTGTTGGAAAGCTGAAGGCCAGGCTTCAGACTCATCCAGGAAGCGTGAGATGATCACCCACAGGCCTCATAGGGAAGGATTAGTACAAACCATGCACTCTGAAAAAGGAGAGCTTCTTCCTAGAAGTGGAGGAGCAGTGGTTTAAGAGCAATGATGATAGGGCTGGGGATTTAGCTCAGCGGCATAAGTGTCTGCCTGGCAAGCATGAGGTCTTGAGTTTGATCCTGGTACCAAAAACCAAACCAAACCAAACCAAACCAAACCAAACCAAACCAAACCAAACCAAACTAAAACACCAGTGATGATGGGAGCTGGGTAACAGCTCATTCCTCTTTCTGGTTCTGAGGGTTGATGAAAGCAGATCTACGTAAGGATGAGAATGTGGGCCAGAAGTACTGGAAGTCAGAGGTTTGTTTAAAGGATTAAGAGTTGTTGAAAATAGGATTATTTACACAGCAGGCAAAATGGTAGACTGGAGGCATGTGTTAGCAACAGAAGAGTGGGAGGACAGAACAGGGCAAATGCTATTAATGAAAGAGCTTACAGAACTATCCAGTTGCAGGGTCTCTTCTGGGATAGTGGTGTAATTTAGCAAATCTCTGTACCTGGGTGGCTGGCCTGGGCTGATGAAGAACAATAATGGGTTTCAGTATATAATCCACAATTTATCCAATGACCTGAAGTTTAAGGATCCTATATATTAAAAATATTACTAGAATCTAAGGGCAAAAGCTTAAGTAAAAAAGCAAATAAACCTACAGAACAATTTGGTAAGTGTATTCACTGGTTGTTTTGTTTATACACCATGGCGTGTCTGATAGATTGCCTCGTGCAGGGCTAGATATTTCTTTGTTGGTAGAGAGAAGGGAGATGATTCTGGTTGTGGTCCTTCTTTCCTTAGTCTCCCCGGAAAGATTTTGGGTGGCTACAGAGGAAGCTAGCAGTTCAGTTGCTTCTTACTTATGGTCTTCCCATACCTAGAAGAAAATAATAGCATATAATCTGATTAAAAAGAGTTTTCTTTTCCTTTTTGTGTTGCTTACTTTCCTTTTCAATTCAGATTTATTATTTTTTCACTTTCAATTTTCCTGCATTTCTTTAGGATTTTAACTTTGAAGGACTGTTTTGGCTAAGTCTTTTTAATCTTGGAGAGGTTAGAAAATTGTATAATAGTGAAGAGGGCAGGGGTGAGAGGTGAGGCTGGAGATTTATGCAGGAGATGGATTATAAGGGATTTGTATGTCACATTAAGGTGTTTTGATCTTATTCTTTAGTCAGAAGGGTATCATTAATGGATTGGAGCTTGGGAGACCTTCAAATCATATCAGAAGCTTTTTCTGGAAACATGAGGATTATACAAAATGTCTTATCATCTTTGCCCAAAGAACTTTGATTCCTTTTCCTCATTATTCACTTGAGCAGGATCTGTTTTCTAGTTTGATTAAAGCTGAGGTGTCCCTTTAGCTCAACTTCCCTGATGATTAAGGAATAGGTACTAATTGGATAGATTGTAGCTAGTATCAAAAAGTAGTCAAACTTTCATGCTGGTGCCTGATACAAAATGTACTGCATGCCTATAATCCTAGCACTGGGGAGGCTGAGGTAGGAGATTGCCATGAATTCAAGGCCAGCCTGAACTACACAGTGAAACTCTGCCTCCAAAGTAAAAGTACTCGAAGCCTTGCCTGGGAGAAGGTGCCATGTGCAAGCTGTTGCCACAGTGGGGACAGCCAGACCCAAACCTTTCCCCGTGAGTCAGTGCCATTTGCGGACTGTGGGGGGAGAGAACAAGAGAACAAGCCCTGCCTGGGAGCCAGCGCCATTTGTGGGCTGCCACAGGCAGAGGGACAGCCAGATTCCTGTCCCTTCAGGCTCATGGGCTGGCAAACAAAAGGTGCCAATTCCTGCCTCCTGCTGTAAGTGACCAGCTGATCCAGAGAAACATAGGCTGTGATGATAGCTATCAAGGTGAAATGCAATTGGATGCCTGTGGTGCTTTGGAGTTTCACTGACCTTACAGATCTAGGGCCAGTGGTCAGATCATCTGTTCAGATGATAGTGGTACCCAGTGTAGCATTTTGGAGGGATCGCCTTCTGAGGGTGGTAGCCATTGTTGATTTCCTGTAGTCTTGTTTTGAAGTTCTATATCATTTTCATTGTTTTGTTGGGTTGTGTTTTATTCTCTTTTGTTTTGTTTGATTATGTTTTATCTGATGGCATGAGCAGTTATTTCAAAGATAACAAGATATATTATGGTAACCATTTTGAATTTACTATTGTCTTGTTTTGAAGTCCTCTTTGCATCCATTGTTTTGTTTTTATTGTTTCCATTCTTTCCCATTCTGTTTGAGTTTTACTGTGTTCAAAGGTATCTGCAGCTATTTTGAAGACAACAAAAGGCATTATGGTAACTATTGTTGATTTTGTAATATTTTGAAATCCTGTGTCACTTACCCTGGTTTGTTTTTGATTGGTTCTATTCTGTTTCATTTTCTTTGGTTTTATCCTCTTTAAAATTAAAATAAAAAAAGTAAAAGTACTCCAGTTCAGAGAAAAAACTGCGCGTAATCTCAATACATAATAAATCGTGGGACAAAATCATACTCTAGAGATAAGCATTATATTACAGTGACTCACGTAAGTTCGATGTTGAGTTTCAGAAAGATTAACTATAGTATTTAGTTGAGACAAATTAATATTTCTGGGGATTGAGGAAAACAAAATGAAATGTGCATTTCTGAAAAATCAAATATTCCTAAAGTCCTTTGTATTCAGATAGATAAATAAGGCTGAATATTCACAGTGGAAAAAGATATCAAAAGTACTAATAGTACTATCTGTCCTCAGCCTCTGCCAACTACCAATGTTTCTTGACTTTCTTATCAGACCAGATGGCAGGATGGAAACTCACTAGATCTGTGAGATACTGCTGTTTTCTGAGTAGAGTTAATTTGGGGAGGAAATGATGAATGTTTAAACCAATCACCATCCACATGTATTGTTCACGTGGTGCTGAAAATTATTTATTTCTTGGCATATTTCTTAAAATGATACAAAACCATTCCTCTGTTCATTCATGAATATATGTTGCACCACCATGTTTATTAATAAACTGGGGTATTTGAAAAATTCTAGCATAATTAAGCAGATCAAAGAGAGGTGGTCTGGGGATTTAGATCAGCAGTGTAAGCACCTGCCTGGCAAACACAAGGTCGTGAATTCGATCCCTGGTACAAAGAGATATATATATATATAGAGAGAGATATATATATATAGATATATATATATATAGAGAGATATATATATAAAGATATATATATATATATATATATAGAGAGAGAGAGAGACAGAGAGAGACAGAGAGAGAGAGACTACAGGCTGGGCAAAATTCCTGTGTTCACATACATATAGGATTTTGAGTGATAAATTGAGGAAAACTTCCTTAATAACCTTAGTAAACTCTGTACTACCCAGAGTCTTCTATGGGCTTAGCACCGTGTTAAATACTGTGCATAAATCAATTTGTAAAGCTCAGATTTTGTTTTCAAGAACTCTAGAAGTCTGTTGATAAGATAAACACATTGCTCTGCACTGGAAGGTACAAGGCCCTCTGTCATAAAGAAAAGATAAATCTGGTGGGATGTTAGATGTTGACAACAGAGAAGAATATGAAGAAGAGTATGGATAATAGTTGAAAAGCAATAGACTTGAAGGACAGATGAATATGGGTAGATGAAAGGCAAACTGAACAGCACTCTTTATGAGATGAAGTGTCAAAAAGAAGGTTAACCACTGGCTTAAACTGTATATTCTGTAAACAAATACATCACAATAAATGCAGATACTGCTTATAGAGTACTTAACTGCAAGGCACTGTTCTAAGTATTGTTTCATTAAATACTTCACTTAATGTTTTGAGGTAAGACCCTCCATTTTTCAAATGAGGAAAATGTGATACTGCAAGAGGTGATGTGTAGCCTCCCGTGAACCTCTGGTCAGTGTTCACATCCATGCAGTCAAGCTCTGGAACTCATGCTCTTCACATGTGAAGGATCCAGAGAGAGATGCTGAATGAAGAACTGAAGAGATAAAATTGGATGAGTAGAGCAGGATGAGAAGACATGTTTAGAAGAGAAAGGTACAGAAATAAGGATCCCAAAAGGATAAAACAATGAGATGATTAAATTGAGGTTTTAATGCTTATTCAATTAAAAAATTTTGTTTTATTTTGAAGAGAATAAAAAATGAAATAAAACAGAATAGAGTCAATCAAAACAAAACAATGAACGTGGTACAGGACTTCAAAACAAGATAAAAGGAAATCAATAGTGGCTATCATAATGTATCTTGTTATCTTCAAAATAACTGCCCTTACAATCAGGTATAATAAAATCAAACATAACAGAACAGAATAAAACCAATCAAAACAAAACAATAAAAGCAATACAGGACTTCAAAACAAGATAATAGTAAAACAACAATGGCTACAGCTGTCCATACCATCAAATATAATAAAATCAAACAAAACAAACAGAATAAAACTAAACTAAACAGAACAATGAAAACAACACAGGGTTTCAAAACACAATAATAGATTAACAATGGTCACTGCCTTCCTTTTTTAGACATTTCCTCCCCTTTCAGTTTCACAGTATCTGTTGTGCATTTTGGATCCCACAATTCCTTTAGTTTTTTAAAGCAGGGAGACAGCAGGTTGTTAACCCATGTGACTCTGAACCATTTAACCCATGCGCATGATCGCAAGTTGTATCCATTTGTCTTGAGGTTATCTTTCTTTGTAGCTAAGTAGCTTTCCATTGTATAAAATTGCCATATCTTTCTTATCCATTCTGCAGTTGATGGGCAAGCTACCCCTACTTTTTTCTGGTTCCCTGTCATATAGAGCATTTACTTTCAGTCTATGAATTTTCTTTCTAGTTAAATGTATTTCTTGTATAAAGCATGTTGATGGCTCCTGTGTCCTGATCCACTCTGCCTGTGTTTCATTTTATTGGTGAATTGAGGCCATCTACATTAATGGTGATGGCCACCTTACATTGGCTCATCTCTGCCATGCTATTTCCTTGCCATTGGCTGCCTACTTTTCCCCTCCATTCAATTGTCTGTCCCACTTGGTGATTCCCCCTCTGCCACTGTTCCTGGAACAGTGGTCATTTTTATCTCTTTCTAGAATGTCCTCCAGTATTCTTTGTAGGGTTGTTTTAGTGGTCATGAATTCCTTCAGTTATTCTTTGTCATGAAAGTATTTTGTTTCTCCATTAATTTTGAAAGACAGTTTTGCAGGGTACATCAGTCTGGGTTGGAAGTTGTTTTCTTTCAGGACTTGAAATATTTCAGACCAAACTCTTCTTGACTTGATGGCTTGTGTTGAGAAGTCTGTCATGATTCTGATGGGTTTTCCTTTATAGGTGATCTGTTTCTTTTCTCTAACAGTTTTTAATATTCTGTTCTTGTGCTGAATTTCTGGGATCTTTATTATATGTCTGGGTGTAGATTTATTTTGGTTATGGCTAGCTGGAGTTCTATATGCCTCACTTACCTGAATGTCACATCCTTTTCCCCTGCTTGGGAAGTTTTCTGCTATTACTTCTGTAAATGGACTTTTTATGTCATTTGTGTTGACCCCTGCTTTTTTGCTGACACTTAATCATTCATAAGTTATTTTTCTTTGTGTTGTCTTACAGCCATTGAATTGTTATTTCCTGGTTATTTTTAAAGAGATCACTCCTTTCACAATCACAAGCTGCAAACCTGTCTTCAAGGTCTGCAAGTCTATCTTCAGATTTTTTCAAGTGGTTTTGCCAGCTTTCAATGGAGTTTTTAATTTCCTGGTTATCTCTTTGAATCTGTTTCATGTATTCTAAATTTTTCTTATATTGTTTATTCGAGGTTTCCCTCATTTTCCTATGCTCCTCTATTTTTTATCTATGTCTTCTTTAGAGACACTTAGCAATTCTTTTATTATATTTTTCATTTCTTCTTTTACCTGAGATAATATTTCTGTTCTAATTTCTTTATAGCCTCATGAAGTTGTTT
>RJWT010002473.1:0-40682 GCA_004365215.1 Cuniculus paca | reverse complement strand
TATGGAATAATTAACATTTTCTCACTCTTTCCTTTAAGCAGTTGTTGTCAAAACATTTTGAGTCAAGACTGTAATCTAGGACCAGGAGCTGCCAAAGATTAAGATTTGGAAATGTGGAAACTCACTCGTTCACAGCAGCAAAAGAAATAAGAGAAGTATGTAGAGTACTTAGTTACAGCTGGCCTTAGCTGACCCAGCATAACCTTTCTTCCCACTCAACTTCACTGATGAACTTGACTTCAGGTGCAATGTGCTGGCTGAGCACTATTAGATATGTGCTTATTTTCCATTAAAAATAGAGGTATATTTTACTGAAAATGGGAGGAGTTAGCTGATCAAGATCTACTTACTGAATATTTTTCTGTCTACCTTTTTCAGGAAGAACCATGGCTTTCTTTGCTGACCAACTTTAACATAACCCCACTCACCCACCCTTTACGTTAGGTTTAACTTAGGAATGTGTTTTTCTATATCTGCTCATATGTACAGTGTGAGTACCACCATCTTCCTTGAAATTTAATCACTTTTTGCCTGGTTCTTTTGCTTCCTGACATAGCCCTATGCCTTCTTCTAATTCATAAACATAGTACTGAGATTGCAAATTGGGTAAAGATAGTCTGAGCCTGCCATTCTTTCAGCAAGTCTTTTTCAAGGCATCTGCAACTTGTACAACCCTCATCTCATCTACATATTTCAGAATCTGAATCCTTTGTAGTTCTGAATGCCACGAGTTTTCATGAGTAAGATAGGTAGACTTAAAGCTTGAGAGTTAAAAGAAAAAGAAAGAGTAAACCATGTAAGGGGGGGGAGTATGAAGGGAGGCCGGAAGCAAGAACTGATGGGAGACAAGAAATATATGCCAGAGTGGCTCTTAGGCTGTTGGCATTAAAATGGTGATTTGATCCACTTGATGGATGTGTATCTGATTCTGAGGGATTAGGAATTAAATTTAATAGTCTTGGTTTCTTGTCATCTAGCACAGAGTAGAAGTAGTAAGGAAAATGGGCAAGGGGATAGGGTACCTGTGCTCTTTTATGGCTCTTCTTTTTCATGATTGATAGGAAGACCAATACTTTTTTTAAAAGTTTTCATGGAGAAAGAATTGAGATTTTATTTTTTTTTCTGTAGCCATAATCTGCATTGCCCTCTTTTGAATATGAGAAAACTTTCTCAGACTCATCCTCACCCACACTCCTGCCTGCAAACACATAGAGACTGTTTATACTCGTGTATATTGAGTGACTTCATAATCATTGAAACAGCCTAGCCAATATGGAAATAAAGGTTTATCTACTTTAAACTTTAATAGATAGAGGGAAAATAGTAAAATAATCTAAACTGTAAAGTTCTTCAACTTGAGTAAATTCAACACAGCTGCAGGGATAACTTGACGAAAGGATGTGTTCAGCCAGATGGCCTGTGCTGGCCTCTTTCCCATTCCTGCAAAAGATATGTTATTCACTCCCAGGGTAGCTAAGGGAAAGAGCTGATTATGGAATTAAAACAACCAATGTCCAATTAACCCCTGTTTTGGTCAGTGTTTCCCACACAGTTTGGATAATTAGCATACTCGAGGTCCATCAAGGAAGCAGCTGGTTTATTGGTTAGTGTAGGCCCTTGGGAATAAGAAATTTGAAGTTTGATTGTCAACTCTGCCCCTAAAAATTTGAAATATGACCTTGAACATCATAATTACCTCTTTGTGTTTTAGCTTTTCTAATTTGGAAATCAGAAATATGTGTTAACTCTTTATACATAAGATGAAGTTACTATAGGAAAAGTGAGGAAAAAAAAGACCCATGGAGTTTGCAGAGTTTGCACCTGGATGAAAGGTGCAGTTTATCTTGCGTATTATTAGTACAATACAATATCTTAGCAGTGGTGTCATTGTGTGAGACAAAAGCCCTCAGCCAAGCTCAGGAACAGTCAATTTCATAGGTGTATGCAGCAGGCTCTTCAGGAAAGCACTGATAATTGTCTTCCACCTCCTTGAAACTGGAAGATAATTCACCAGTTCTCTGCTACTCTTCTCTCCTGTGTTTTGTGTTTCTCTATGTACTTCTATGTGTCTGTACTTCTATGTGTCTATTTTATCCTGTTCTCTCACTATAGTGACTCCTGTATATACTGTCTGTGAAATGTGGTCTGTTTAAAGCCACCCTTGAAATCTTCTGACTTACTGTAAATTCTAGATCCTTGGAGAGGAATTGATTTGTCTATGTAGCTTCTCAGTGTTGGTTCATTCCTCTGAGGCTGTGGTCAGGGAAAAGTTTAACAGAAAGTTCTAGGAAAGGACATATAAGCAACCTGTTTTGTTTTGTTTTGTTTTGTTTTGTTTTGGAGACAGCATTTTATATGTAGACCTACTTTTAACTTTGCAGTGTTGACCATGCTGGCCTTGAACTTTCCATCCTTCTACCTTAGCCTCCCAAGTGGTGGAATTGCAGTCAAGCATCATCGTGCACATGGACATCTTTTGTATGTGAAATTACTCTTTAGTTTAAGTAAACCTGTCTTATAATTATAAAACTAAAGAATTAGCTAAATTAATAAAGTTATGTTACATAGCCAATTAAAAATATGTATATATTGCTAAAATTTAACGGATAATTTTCAGTGCTAAAATTTAATGGATAATTTAAGTATCAGGCATGGCACTACAAAGACATAAACACTCCTGCCCATCAAGGACCTTTATAGGGAGTGACAAACAGTTTTTTTTAAAACTTGAGAAAAGTGTTCTAGTCTGGTGCTATGTCAATAAATAACAGAATCATTAGCATTCATTAAGTGCACAGAAAATACTAGGTATTATACTAGGTCTTTTATATTTACATTTCAATTAATGTAATAGCTTTATGAGATAGATACTGTTATTCCTCTTTTACAACTGTAGAAACTAGGCCTCAGAATAGAAAAGTAAATTGACCAGTCACCCACTGCTGAATTGCAGAGTCAGTAGTTCAGATACTTTTCTCATAACTGCTGCACCCGGTAGCCTTTCTTATAACAACAAGGGACTTAAAATAGCAGAGACAAGATTTTAGAGTAAGACAAGTAACCCAGAATTTTCAAACTACCACAGAAGTATTTGATTTACCCGATATTTTCAAGTTCTTAATTTTTGTCTGGGACAATTCCATAGAATATTAAAGACTAGAATTCAAAGACCTTGATTTGGTTTTCAATCGGCCACTTACTGGACAGTTAACCAATCACTGATGTGTTCTGAACTTGAGTGCCATTGCTTGGTAACAGTAAGTACCCTATGAGGAAAATCGAAGAAAACATATCCAGGTGTTTCACTTGAGGCAGTGATACAGCTTATAACACCTATGAAAAGGCAGAGCATGCTCAGTGCACCGTACACTTAGGAGGCAGCAGTCTGTGTCAGAGAGCTCCCGGGAGGTTTTGCACACTCCCTGGCCAGTCAAGAATTTGAAATTTGTGGCACCTGCCACACACTGGCACCCAGGAATGTTTGTCTCCCTTTGTTTGTCCTTTGCTAGTCTCCTGTCAACAGTGGATTTTAACTGTCTTATCTAGAACTTACAAAGTGAGGGAGCAGATCAGTGGAACATGGCACCAATTTTTTAATGTTGGAAAGATAACTAACTGAAGGATTAGCCTTTTCTATGGCCCCCCAAAGGACCAATGATCAGACCATAAAGAGACATGATAGCTCTGTGCAAAGAATGATTATGTATTGTTATAGTTGTACAAATACAGAACAAGTTCTCCGAACAAGGGGTAACCCTTTTATGTCCTTATCCTGTGTGAGCTTGGACACACTTACTCTTCACAGTGGCATGAAATAGGTACTAGTCTTGTGTGTTTGTAATTGACTAAAATTACAATAGAGGCAGACCTACTTAAAGTTAAACAGCTGATAAATAAAAGAACCAGAAATTAAACCTAGAGCCATTTAATTCCAAAAATGTCACCTTAGAAGACAGTTACTGGACGTTTTCAGAAAGGAACTAGGCTATCAGAGTTAGCAGTAGGTTATGCAGTGGATTAAGTGTCAACTGGGTGATTGGTTAGACAGATGACCTTTCAACTCTCTTGTAACCTTTAAATTGTATGCTTCTGTTATGTTTAGATAATCGCTTTGTATAATTGTACTGTCACAGAAATGTTAGCTGGTGATAGAATCAGAGGAAAATTAATAAAAATTAGCTGTTCTTCCAGTTCTATAATAATTCTATAAACCTGTATATCCAGTTGTGTGGAAGATAGGATATTTGTCTGATTAACTTTAAAGAGGAGTCATTAATCCAAGTGAATAAAGTGTCTGTCAAAAATATGCTCCATTTTATATTGCTAGTTAAGGAAATGTGACTTGACAGTGAAATAGACTTAAAACAAATACCTAAATAACTTTTGATATACAAAGAGATATTTTTGTTTTGTTTTTAATGTATATTAAAGAGTGTCTTAGTGTACATTTTGGAAAACTGGGTTTTCTAAGTCATCCATTTCAAAATTAGATCTTGTCTGAACTCACATGATTTCTTATCCTTCATAGACCTGAGAAACATCATTATGGTTTAATACCATGCAGGGAGGCAAGAGTAGACCTGAACCTTAACCCTTTGATACAGGTCAGTGGAGTGATTTACCCTCAGTTGGTGTTTCCTACGCTAGTGGCGGCATGCCAACGTGGCAGGGAGCGGAGAAGCGGTAACTGTGGTGTGTTGACTCAAATCTTCTATCAGTATTTAGGAAAGATCGACTTTTTTACTTGGGTAAAATTTGGTTTTGTTGAATTGGTTTTAGTTTTTCAGGTTTAGTGTTTTAAAAGTAATTTCATTACTTTTACATACTCAAATCGGCTCACTTTAGACTACGATGTTACCATTTAGCCAAACTAAATGCTTATTCTTAATTCTCTTAAACAAGTGTACCTTCAAATGAAAAAGATCATGCCAACAGTAGTTTGATCAGCTAATCATTATTTCAGTACTGGAATTAAACCCAGGGGTGCAGTATCCCTACTCTTTTTATTTTTTATTCTGAGACAGGGTCTCAAACTTGCCCGGGCTGGCCTGACATTGGCAATTTTCCGGCTTCAGCTTCCTGAGTAGCATAATTACAGATACGCATCACCACTCATAGCTTGATCAGTTCTTTATTAACAAATGCTAACGGTTATTTTCCATAAATTTTAAGATCTTCCAAACCTATGCTTTTAGTATGTAAAGATCTTTCCTTTTTGTACTAGAATACTCATCAATCTGTTTACCACACCCACCGAACTTCCCACGTAGGATACCAACAAAGATTTTATTATTCTTTAATTTTGTAAGTGCTTGTTAGTTAATCTTTTTCTGGAAGAAAAGATTCTTAAATTTGAAGCAGACATTAGAAATAGCATCATTTTAGATCCGAAGGTGCCTTGGAGTTACGGCAGCTCACCTGTTGTTTCTCAGACTGAGGCTCTGTGAGGCTGCATCGCTGCATGTTCTACTGGGAATGCTGCCACTTCCACGTGGATCTTGGAAGTAAGGATGACAAAGATGTATTCTTTCCCATAAAGAATTTACCCTCGAGTGGGGAGCCAGACATACACAACCAAAATATAACTTCATATCCATGATGAGGGAAAGATCCTCTGCGGGCTATAGAGTCATGGAGGAGAGTCGCCCCTGGTCTGCAGTACTCAGGGAAGGCTGCTGAGGAAGTCGTGAGTCCTCAGCGAGATGGACCCAGGGAGAAAGAAGTATCTTATTTCTCCAGCTTGATTGGATATTATGTCACTCATTCTCCTTGTGTTTTTAACTCTGATATATTTCATGAAACATGAAATACAGTGATTAGGTGGACAAATGGGAGAAAGGGCAATAGGTAGCAGATTCTTTGTTTTTTTCATATCACATTTTGTCCACTGCTTTATTTACATCCTCTTCTGTAATCACAAGGATTTAAATGTAAAGCAAAAAAATACTCATTTTGTATAGATATTGTATTTGAAATCACAATAAAAACCAAAAGATAAGCAATAATATTGGTGTAAGAATTTAAGTAATTAATACTAAGAACTGGACAAACTACTAAGCAGTGATCAATAATAGTGTATATAAACACTGTACGTGTCATCTTTCTATCTCAAAAAATAAACCAATCAACCTAGAAAAGTAATGAGATTTCCATAAAGCTAAAATTCTTTGGTATTAACATCATTTAATTAAATGATGTTAATAGCAGATAGTAAGTAGTTCTTGTCAGTGATCTTTATTGTTGAAGTTGTTCTGAAATCCTTTGATTAGGTAAGTCAAGTCAGAAAAGCCCTGGCCTGTGTTAACTAGACTACTGTGCATCCTGTTTTTGCTTCCGCTTCTGAAGCCATCTTCTGAAGCCTCCTTTCTACCCCTTCCCCAGTCTGCCTGTACCTCCGTGTGGCAGTGTGGCAGGCGCCGTAGGCCAACTGTCCAAGCTTCAGGGACTGAACATGCCTTAGATCTGAACGGCGGCAAGTGCTGAGTCTCAGATTAGCAGTTCCCTGGCAGCAGTTCTGAGATTATTACTTCCGGCACTTGGTTATATGTACAGATAGGACAAAAATAAGCCAGGAAACGCATGCATGTAAATTTTTAAGTGAATAGGAAACCATTCGAAGTAAGTAGCCTATTGATGATGTGCCAGTAACCTCACCTTCCTAGTTGAAGGACATATTTTAATTTTACCTGCTGATATTCAAAGATACAGAACTTCTCCAGGTACATTGTAAATTCAATACTCTTTTCTTTTTTTCATTAATCATCTGGAATGGAGCCATACCTGGTTTGGTTTGGTTTGGTTTGATTTTGTTTTTAATTAAGAAAAATGTTATTTATTTGTAAGATAGAAATACACATCCAGTTCTTCTGATTGTCCATTGGTTAGTCCCCAGCTGCCAAAATATTGTTGCTTTTTTTTGATCTAGAAAATTAGTATTTTGCTATCCTCCTCCCTCAGAGATCCCAAGTCATGGTAAATAGTAAGCAGCTCCATGAAAAACAGCTATTTCTAGAAAAGTGAGTATTTAGCCGCAAGGTACATGGGATCACTTGGCAATTGAATATAAACTTTATTTAGTCAGGATATTGCAGGTGGTTTTATTTTACATACTCTTTTATGAGAATTTCCTCACTGAACTTACTATGAGGAATGATTATGAATCTTCTCATTCAATTTAGGATTTATATCTCTCTATATAGGAGCCGTTGGGTAGCTGAGAACATACAGTGCTTTGTGGTGAATATGAGCAAAGAGGCCCCTCCCTACAGCACACAGTTCATGTACTTATGTGCTCTAATTCCTAGCTTTCTCTACAACTTACTTTACTCATTTTGGCTTTTGATATCTCATTTGGCTTCTTCTCTTTATAGATATTATTGCTGTGTCTGTCTGTGAATTGTGTCCGTAGTGAAACTTCACATCCTGGATGAAATGGTCGGTCTAAAAGTCTTTGTGTTCTGGATTGGTACTGGCAAAAGTAGTATCACATAATGTTTACTATATCTGGAACACCAAATCAAAATCCGTGATCTATTCACAGAAATCTTCATAATATGTACAAAGATTGTATACGTGTATGTATATGTACATGTATATGTCTGTATATGAAGAACATATATATTGACAAATGATTTATCTAAAAAGACTTTAGTAGTGTATTTAAAGAGTTCTGTTTGCTTTCAAAAGCAATGTCAATTGGGTTTGTAATCAAAGTTTGATGTACAAATTACCCATTAATTGTAATTTTCATATACCTTGAACTACTTTTGCTAGCAAAGGAAGTTTCATTTTTAATGATATTTAATTGGAGAATTTTAATATGATTTTAGTTAATTTTTGTTTTTAATTTTTTTATTTTAAATATTTAGTCTTTTTATTTTGTGTGAGAATCTGTACAAGTTCATGTGTCCTAAGTAATTTGCAGTCTATATAAAGCTGTAGCAGATGGTATTTGATATGGCAAGGGAAGCTGTCATAGTATGAACTTACCCTAATAGTATTATTCAGCCATAAAATGGGTTCATACAGTCAAGGAACTATCTCAGTAGTGAATCATTAAGGAGACCTTACTATAAGAAGACCCTGTTTTTGGGCCTCAGGGTTATGCCTTCAAAAAAGTTACATGATCAGAATTCTTTAGCAAGAATATTCTCCACATAACTTATTAACATAAATTAGTTTAACATAAACTATCTTGCTTGAACACTGAAATAAAAGACTTTTTTTGGTTAGTTAATTGTACTCTTTAATAATATAATCCCTTAAAACTCTCTCCCTGCTGTGAGTAAGCAAATTTTCTGTATGTATGATTTGGAAAGTATCATAGAAGATTATGGATACGTGAAAAAATTTTCCTGGCTGAACCAACACTTAGTAATTAAATTTGTGTGGCCCACGATATTTTGAAACATACTATTTATTTCAACCTCAGGGAGCCTGCAACCTATTTTCAAAATTATCACATGGCAAAGATCTGATATAACAAGTATGTAAATATACATATATAATGTACCTATACACCAATAAAAACTCACGTTTCCAAAACAAGTTTCTTATCTGTGATCCAATACACTATTTTTTAGAACGTGCTTTGTAATAAGTATATGAAGATCTTGTCTTAAAGATGGGAGGAATGTTTTTAAAACAGAGTGTACCCTATGAGTAAATGCAGGATGTCTGCTAAATGTACTAAAAACCCTAGGAGCTTTGATCAAATGCCAGCTGTTACATCAGTTCTGTTGGTAATCTTTCTTGCCGATCTGTGACCTTGACCTTGGGCTTCTGTCTGTATGTCAAATCTATTTTAGGAATGGAGAAACCATAGTTGAGTTTAATAGGATTTATGCACCAATCTCAAAGGATGTTCCTCTGTATATACTCTAAACACTCAAACAATTCCAGGAGAAGAAAGGGCCATTTTCTAATTCTTATTTTGATAGAGGTTGGAAAACACTATACTTTTGGAAAGTGATAGAAAGCACAAGTTTCTTTAAAAAACTACTGGGCAAGGTCAGGAGAATCTGTACTCTCTGTTAGTTTTAGATTCTTTCTTTTTACACTTATTTGCTGCCAGAATGATTTGTTGAATGATTACATTGCATTCTTTCAGAGAAACTTTTAAGAACAGTAGAAAATAGTGTGTAGACACTAATGATAAATATCGTTTGTACTCTCACGTAACAATTCTTTTCCTGGATTATTAAAAATTATAGTTACAATTAATTTTATTTATATTCTATATTGTGTGTTTTGAAGACCGTGTAGCACAGCATCCAGGCAGGTATTGCATTTTTGAAGTAGGAATTTTTGGCAATTTAGCACTTTTTCTATTTCCTTTGGTTTTTAGTTCTTTGATTTTTAACTTAAAATCTCTAATTTTTCCAGTCTTGCTTTTTTTATCCCCCCACCGCATTTCTCCAACTTTTTCATCTTAATTTAATTTTAAGATAAACTATAGAGGCAGAGGAAATGAATAGTGGGTTTACTGAATTTGTTTCATATGCATAGCCCTTCTGAATGTAACTCAGAACAAAGCCCATTTTTATTTCACTGTATTAGTTATATAAGGGTATTTGTTTCTGTCACCAGGACAATTATCTCAGTTTCTCTTGCTTTCATCTATCTGCTCAAAGATACGAAATCTTTACTGTAATTTTGCATGTAACTTAGTATACAGCCATTGTGAGGAAAACAAAAGTTCCAGTTTAAATATAAGTTGGTATTTATCTTTTAAATAAAAATGTACTTGAAATTTTGTGACTAAATTGAAAAAAAAATGGAGACAGTAAATAACTTGGGGATTGAGTGATTAGGTACATGGTCATTTTAAAACCATTTTCTTACCCTAGAATTCACTATTTGTCAGGTCTGTTTCCACAGGTTTAACGTTCTGGTTAAAATGCTTGCCAGTTTTATCAACTACAATTTGATAAATTACTTGGGATTGTAGAAATAAAATTTTGAATTGAAGAGGTCCTCATCTACTTATATCCTTGTGTTGAATATTTGAGTTACTCAAGCTATAGTGTCTCCCAGTGGGTCTTTTTTTAATAGGTAATGTGAGTGACACTGTTTTACTTGTATGGAAACAGCTGACAAGCAAGTTAAAGCTGATAGACTTGGAAGTTAGGAGCAAATTTGGCCTTGGGCAAAAATATGTAAGTCCCTCAGGTTGCAAAAGAGAGCAGTCTGGACAGCTGCTTTACTTGCTGTGTCAGTCAGTGGCTTCCTCCTTACCTATCTTTGAAGAATATTTCTGGGTAAAATGCAAAAGACTGAGAGAGGACCAGAAACTAAATCTAAGCTCAAAAGCTGAGGCCTTCAATTGAGCAAAATGGTTTTTTGGCTCCTGTTAAAATACACAACCGCACATCTGTCTTTTGGTAAAGATTATACTGTAAAGAAAGTTATTGTCTTGAAGTTCAAGTCCTTTCAGAATACTACTTTTGAGTCATTTTGTGAGAAATTAGAAATATATTGTAATAAAGGAAATTTCTGGTTTATTCTGTTACTATACCATTATTCCCTGCTGTGGAATGGCAACGCTGGAATGTTTTACTCCTTTTCTTTTTTCCAATTTCTTTTAATTTTTAATTAGAAGATTCACTATAGTTGTTACTTTTTAATCAAGTTTCAGGACCTTTACGAAACATGTTACTTTTCCTTTCTTGTTCTGTAGAACTATGTGTTGGATTGTATGTCTCCTAATTTTTCCATGCCCCTTCGTTTGGAAAGCTAATATTAACCGTTTGAGAACATGTTTAATGTTATATCCTGCTGTTAAATTGTTCTTGGGTCTTTGTTTCCCATTCAACCTTTTAAACTTCTTTTATAGTCCTGTGTTAATACGCACACAGAGCTCTCTATATTATTTACCTGGATTTTTGTTGTTTAGATAAAAAGTTTAGTCACTGTGTACTGCAAACATGTGCTAATAAAAGTAAGACAAAAAAGCTGCATTGTAGAAAGTTCTTGAAATTTAATACTTAAGCGGATATTACCTTGGTAGTGCACAAAAATTGTAGATTTCATGGAAACAATTGAAAGTCATGAGATACTCGTTAGACATAATTTAAATATTATACAAAGTGACTTCATAGACATTTAATCATTTAAATGTTTTTATGGAAAATTTGATTGCAAGCAAGATGCTGAATTCAAAAGCATCTGGAGAAGGACCTTCATTATTATTTATCTATTCTCAACCAAAAGTAGTCCCACATGTAGGAATTTGATTAGGTACCTCCTTCGTTTAAGTAAATTCTTACTACTCAGTTCTAAAATATTGAAGTATGTTAAAGTTCAGCAGAGTTTTTCTTTGTTTAATAAACTATTTCCACATGAAGAATGTAAAACACATTACTGTGGAAATATACATTACTTCAAAGACTCAATATAGCATCCATTCGTTTACTGGTAATACACTAATTATTTGCAACTTTCTTTTATTGACAAAGCCCTAAAAAAAGCCACCCTTAAGCTTAATTTCATACTTTTCAGGTACTTTTTAAGAAACAAAGTACACCTCCTTTTGAAAATACACTGTTTTAAGCATTTTGCAAGATACTTCACTAAACTAGTCTAATGAATCTTGAATCTATCCTAGTCTATCCATACATACAGTCAAGATTCCATGTGTTTTCTATGATTTTATTTGATTATGTTTAATAATTTTATCTGGCCATACCAATGTTTTTTCTTATTACATGTTAGTGAATCTGGAAAATCTCTTTACAAAGTTTATAAGATACCTATGCTAATAATTTTAATTTAATAAGAGGATTTAGTTCATGATCCTAATAAATCATTAGACATGACTTTTATTAAATTGTCATGAAGTGTATTAAACCCCTTTGAGTACTAGTAGGGTTCCTTGGACTCATTTTTAGTTTTCAATATGTTTTTAAAAAGTATTTCTAGGGTTGGGCATTTAGCTCAGCAGTGCAGTGCCTGCCTGGCAAGCACGAGGTTGGAGTTTGAGTCCAGGTACAAAAAAAGTATTTATAAAAAGTATTTCTAACTAGTTAGAAATATATATGATTTATTATTTTTGAAGATGATAGTATGCTTTTAATAGAATGAAATCTTTTATCTTGTTATTTCCTTGTATGTCCATGATAACCTTTTATAAATTGAAGATACATTATGGAATTTTAGTGACTTTATTTTTCTTAAATCTTTAAGCAGTTTGCCATTTTACTGTCTTAGGAATTCATCTTTTATTGCTAAAAGACTGAAATAATATGACAAAAGTAAAATTATTAAAGCACCCAGAAGGATGATACAATAATGAAATAAATTCTGTCACACTATCCTCTGTTTTCTTATTGCATAGAACATTATGTTACGTCACTGTTCAAGAACGTAAAAAAATCTGGATACAGTAATCTTCAGTTTCACAAAACAATTGAGAATTCAGTATTTTTCATTTTTTGTGCAGAATATCAGAGAAAAGAAAGTAGAGATAGGAAGTTGTTTCAGTTAGAGAAATCAAGATGAACGCAGAGAGACCAACAGCACTATAGACATAAATGATCGGGGGCTGTTGATTCGTGTAAGCAGTATATTTGACTATTGTTTCAGATGACAGTCTCTATTATGGTTTGTAGGTGCCCCCCCCAGCCTCATGTAGTCATGGAAACGGGTGAATCTTGCGTTTGTGATTGACTCCTTGTCTAGCGCTGGGATTGGCGGTGTGAGGGCTGCACCCGCCCAGGGGTGGAGCCGACATACAATATAAGGTCGGAATGGGGGCTTGTTTTTGTCCTTTGCGTGGTTCGCTCTTGACGCTTAGAGCCGCCATGAATGGCTGCCCCCCAGCCACACCACCCTGCCTTGGAACCAGCTGAGTATGGACTGAAGCCTCCATAACTGTAAGCTAAATAAACCTCTCCTTACTTCACTTTGGGCGTCAGGTATTTTGTATCAACAACGAGAATAAAGTAATGAAGTATTTTCATTCTGTAAATTATTCATAAATTAAGTAGTAATTAAAGGTCTGCTGGACCCAGATGACAAATTATGATGACTATCTTCTCAGTGTACTACAGATTAAAATTCATTAAAATTATAAAAAGTTGATTTTGACTTAGGATAATTTAGTCATTTCTTGGTGTTCTAAATGTTCAGCTAAATTTTATTTAAAATTAATATTTTTTCTAGAAATTAAATGGAACCATTCTATAAAAATTAGAACCAAGTGGGAACATTTAAGTAGTGTTAAGTAAATTTTTCTTTACTGTCCTGGCATGACTACCAATCTCATGTTTAAAGACAGGCTAGTAATAAAATCTGTTTTACCTTTTAAACTTATTTTTTTCTTCTAAACCCTCATGAGAGTTGGAGAATTTACAAGTCTTTCATTGTGCTTAGTATTTTATTCCTTTTTTTTCCCTGTCTATTTAGTACTTTTGCTCTCTTTGTTCCTTTCCTCCTCCATAAACTAAACTGCAAAAAATCTGTTCCCTTCACTCAGAAAACGCCTAACAGATATATGCCACGTGAAGGTTCTCTCGCTGTGTTTATGAAGCATATATTGAGTATCTTCAAATAGACATGTACAGAAAATGTAATAAAGTTACTGTTGAAGTTAGAGAAAGGACAAGCCAGTGGATTACAGTGTTTTAGAAACTACTCTTGCTTTAAAATATATTGATCCCAAATCTCCTAAAGAAACTCAATGTCAATACACATTTAGTTAAAATGTATGTAGAACCAGGCACAAGAACTATATATTGGTGCTTCAAAAATATTATCTTTGCACTGGGTGCCACCCAGCACTCCAGAGGCTGAGGCAGGAGGATCATCGTCAGTCCAAGGCCAGCCTGGGCTACAAAGTGAGACCTTGTCCACCTGCCCCACCAAAGAGAAAAAAGGTTATCTTTTTGCTAAAATATATTGAGTCCAACCAATACTGAAAAATGCTAAATTACATTTTTAACTTTAAAATATCTACTAGACAGTAATATCCATAGGTCTCAGTACACTGCTTTATATCCTAGTATTTTGTTGCCTTTCATTTTTTTTCCCCCTAAATTTCTTTTTTTTTTTTCAGGGTATATTTATTGAAAGAAAGAAAGCTTCTGTCTGAGAGAGAGACAGAAGGGGTCCCAAGTGGGTTGCCCTTTTCCCCTAAATTTCACAATTAAATTCCATACTATATAAGTGAAAAGGCAAGACCTAGGAAGGTGGATAGGATTTTTAATAATTTCTTTGACTTCAGTGTTAAAGGGTTAAGAAAGGAAATTATCTGAAGAAATTTGGCTCACTTATTCCCTAAAGAACCCCTAGCTGCAGAGTCTACATGAATTGAGGCTTTTAGTAGCCTCTGAATCTGTCTTGCTTAGACATTTCTTGTTCTGATTGTGCACCGGTGGATATTGCCTTTGACCACCACCTGAAGCAGCATTTCCAGATAGCTACAACCTTTGATTTTCTGATTCATCTTATTAAAAGACAAATTTCCACAAGAAGTTCATTTTCCTCCACTGCTTAGGGTGATTAGTGCTTTTTATAGGACTACTTTTCAAAGAGATTCATGGGAAAATAACCACCTTGATTTAAATTTTTTTGGAAGGAATTACTCATCTTCCCTTCAAAGCGCTTCTAAATTAATTTCTCGCATACTTCTTTAGATGGTGTAATAGCTTAGTATACACACAGTTAAGGTTATATACATTATGATAACCATGTTTTCTAAACTAAAATTTATTGTCATAATGTATTTTACAATTTTAAAGCAGTTGTAAAAGATTTTTCAAGTCACATTTACTTTTTAAATTTTTTACAGTAATGTAACAAGGTCACTTAAAATAGTACTAGTAAAGAGGAAAGAATTTTATGTTGAGAATAATTTAAAACTTAGGAATACAGGCTCACCTTGTCTAGTCTTCTGAATATTCCTACTAACATCTCTTTTTTTAAATGAACTTAATTTACCAGTCTGAAAACATCTCCTAGCAGATTGAGAGGTCAGTAAGATTTGTTGTATTGAATTGTATTGATTTAAAAACAATACAACAGTTTCCAATTTGCAATTTCAATTATTTTAGGTTCATACTTACCCATATTTTTAGAGGGTGAAAGTGTACATTTCTGCACACATGCATATGCGTGTTTGAATATAAAAATGTGTTCCTTGTTAACATTAGAGCATTCAGTTATGTAATAATGAGTGTGTTACACTGTACTAATTATAGTTAGTATAGTCCTCACACCCCAGAAGTTTAATGAAATTGTCTTATACTCTATTTTGTTTTCCTGAAATTGCTAAAAAATTTTAGATTTTTAAATTTTTTAATACCTATTTGCAGTAATGATTACGTTCACCATGGGAGGTTGGTGTATTTATATAATACATCTTGATTCTTTTTACCTCCCAGTCCACTGCCCTTTCCCCAACTCCATCTGTTGGTACACTCTTCCCATTTGCAAAAGATCTATTTAAGAAATGATTATTTTAATGTGCCATCTTGTTTTTCTGTTAATATAGGAAGCGAATGACAAGATAGGTGAATGAATGCTAAATCACAGCATTGGAGCCCCTCTTCAAAGAAACTGCAGTAATTCCTTTTAAAATCAGGTTCTGGAAGATCTGCTTTGGAAATCAGAAATTTATGAATGTAGTTTTCTTTGTTTGTTTGTTCATTTCTTTGAGACAGGGTCTTCCTGCATAGTTCAGGCTGACCTTGAACTCGCTGTGTAGCCCAGGCTGCCTTTGAACTTGTGACGGTCCTACTGCCTCAGTCTCCCGAGTGCTGGGATTGCAAACATGCAGCACTTCATCTGTCTCAGATGGAGGTTTGGTTTGGTTTGGTGTGGTTTTGATTTTGATTTTTGTTTTTGTTTTTAAACAACAAATAATACTTTGCAGCTACAGTAAAAGGTGGAATAGAAATAACCTAAAGCTGCTCCAGTGACCATATTTCCATTCCTCTCTTTCGTTGAAGCATTTGTTAAGGATTATTTATATGTCAAATATCAAATGACCAATATGTTTTTGACTAATTTCATTCTCAAGAACCAAAAGATTGACAGTGGTATAGGCAGGAAAAAAAAAAAAAACAATTTTCATACCTTAGTAAGTGGTCCTTAAATGCCTTAACTAGATGGATGTATTAACAGATTTTAGGACAATTATAAAAGTTTTCTCCATTATGAGTTATAAAATGCAGCCTTATTTTTGTTCCACTAAGAAAGAAAAATATCTCCACTTTTGCAATATGTTGTTAATTTAAAGATACATACAAATTTTAAAAAAGTGTATTTCTGTAATACTTCACCATTGCCTAAAAACAAGTCAGGGTTTTGTTAGTAGGGGGAAATAGGAGAAAGGAGATTAAATGGCTTAGTATTTGTGAATATTAAGACTGGGACCCACAAATAGTCTTAAACTTGTTAGGGCTTCCATTTCTTTGAAAATAGAAATTCTAAAAATTGAGTATGTGGTGTCAGGTAATGTCAGAAGTATATGTTTCTGTTGACTTCAACCCCACATCAGGCATATCAGGTAAGTTGACATCATGTGCATCTGTTTTCCTTTTGCAAAATAGTTTGCTTTTGTTTCTCCTTATGTGTTCAGTAAGTAAGGAAGCTAACTCCGAGTCTCTTAAATGGAGTATACAGTGACAGAAGAGACTGTACATTCATGTTACTTTGCAGAAAGGTACTTATGAAAATTCCAAATCTTAGGTTTTGGAAGAGAATTGTAACATTAAATTACTTTTTCTTCTCTAAATGATTTGATCATGATAACTATATGATTAACTCATTAGCTTTCCAATTTAATAGACATGACTATAAATTACTAAAGATAGGGCTGGGGATTTAGCTCAGCAGTGTAAGCGCCTGCCTGGCAAGCACAAGATCATGAGTTCGAGCTCTAGTACCAAAAAATAAATAAATTACTAAAGATGTGACTATAATGCATATATATATATGTGTGTGTGTGTGTGCATATTGTATTTGTACAGAATACATATATACATTTTTGTTGCTTTTGTATATTAGAGCCTGAACCTAGCATTATCTTTCTTTAACTATTTTTATGTATTTTTTTAGAACACTGATATTTCCACTTAATGAAGAGCGAAAGATGAAGAAAGAAGAGCACTAGATTCACTGAGAATTGTATCTGCTTGCTACCCCGGACCTATGTATATTAAGAAAACTTCTGCTTCTACATACTTAAAAGTTGATCATCTCTTGTGGTCAGACTGCTTTGGAGTTGTCTACCTTTTGTCTTTTGTTTGGCAAAAGAAATCCTGCTCAGGATGTAACATCTTTTATCTAATTGCTATGGAAGGCGGTCAACTGTCACTGACTTACTAAAGTTACATATCACTCACCTAGAGAAAAGCATTCTTCAAAGTGAACAGAAAGCAAGCCCTTGTGAGCACGTCTATTGAACATGACTCATGGAGAAGAGCTTGGCTCTGATGTGCATCAGGATTCTATTGTTTTAACTTACTTAGAAGGATTACTAATGCATCAAGCAGCAGGGGGATCAGGTACTGCCATTGACAAAAAGTCTGCTGGGCACAATGAAGAAGATCAGAACTTTAAAATATCAGGCAGCACATTTCCCACCTGTCAAAGTAATGGGCCAGTTCTCAATACACACACATACCAGGGATCTGGCATGCTGCATCTCAAAAAAGCCAGGCTGTTGCAGTCTTCGGAGGACTGGAATGCAGCAAAGCGGAAGAGACTGTCTGATTCCATCGTAAACCTAAATGTAAAGAAGGAAGCTTTGCTGGCTGGCATGGTTGACAATGTGCCTAAAGGCAAACAGGATAGCACATTACTGGCCTCTTTGCTTCAGTCATTCAGCTCTAGGCTTCAGACTGTTGCTCTGTCACAGCAAATTAGGCAGAGCCTCAAGGAGCAAGGGTATGCCCTCAGCCACGATTCTTTAAAAGTAGAGAAGGACTTAAGGTGCTATGGTGTTGCATCAAGTCACTTGAAGACTCTGTTGAAGAAAAATAAAGCTAAAGATCAAAAGCCTGATACAAACCTTCCTGATGTAACTAAAAACCTCATCAGAGATAGGTTTGTAGAGTCATCTCAGTGTGTTGGACAAAGTGGAGCAAAGGTTATGAGTGAACCCTTGTCATGTGCTGCAAGATTACAGGCTGTTGCAAGCATGGTGGAAAAAAGAGCTAGTCCTGCCACCTCACCTAAACCTAGTGTTGCTTGTAGCCAATTAGCATTACTCCTTTCCAGTGAAGCCCATCTGCAGCAGTATTCTCGGGAACATGCTTTGAAGACACAAAATGCAAATCAAGCAGCAAGCGAAAGACTTGCTGCTATGGCCAGGTTACAAGAAAATGGCCAGAAGGATGGGGGCAGTTTTCAGCTCTCAAAAGGAATGTCAGGCCATCTTAATGGTCAGGCCAGAACGTCATCAGGCAAAGTAATGAGTAACAGAAGTAATGCTGTAGCATTTCAGAACCCAGTGGGCATCGTTCCTTCTTCCCCCAAGCATTCAGGCTATAAGAACTCACTGGAAAGAAACAATATAAAACAGGCTACTAGTAATAGTTTGCTTTTACATCTTCTTAAAAGCCAGACCATACCTAAGCCAATGAATGGGCACAATCAGAATGAGAGAGGAAGTATTTTTGAGGACAGTAGTACACCTACGACTATTGATGAATATTCAGATAACAATCCCAGCTTCACAGATGATAGCAGTGGGGATGAAAGTTCTTATTCCAACTGTGTTCCCATAGACTTGTCTTGCAAGCACCGAACTGAGAAACCTGAATGTGACCAACCTGTTTCTCTTGATAATTTAACTCAGTCCTTGCTAAACACTTGGGATCCGAAAGTCCCAGATGTAGATATCAAAGAAGAGCAAGATACCTCAAAGAATTCTAAGCTAAATTCACATCAGAAAGTAACACTTCTTCAATTGCTACTTGGCCATAAGAATGAAGAAAATGGAGAAAAAAACACCAGCCCTCAGGGAGTACACAGTGATGTGACAAAGTTCAATACACAGAGTTACACAAGGACTTCCGTAATAGAAAGCCACAGCACCAATAGGACTACTCCAGTCAGCACTCCACCATTACTTACATCGACCAAAGCAGAGTCTCCCATCAATCTTTCTCAACATTCTATGGTCATCAAATGGAATTCTCCACCATATGCCTGTAGTACTCAGTCTGAAAAGCTAACAAACCCTGCATCTAACCACTTGATGGACCTTACAAAACATAAAGAATTACAAGGAGAGAAAACAACCCAAAATGAAGGTGTGCAAACTTCTGCAACTTTTAGTGCCAGTAAGCTGTTACAAAATTTGGCACAATGTGGAATGCAGTCTTCAATGTCAGTGGAAGAGCAGAGACCCAGCAAACAGTTGTTAAGTGTAAACACGGATAAACATATAGGTATGATTGATAGATTAAATAGCCCTCTGCTCGCAAATAAAACAAATGCAGTTGAAGAAAATAAAGCATTCAGTGGTCAACCAGCAGGTCCCGAACCAGGATTTTCTGGTTCTGAAATAGAAAATCTGCTAGAAAGACGCACAGTCCTCCAGTTGCTCCTGGGAAATCCCAACAAAGCCAAGAGTGAAAAGAGAGAAAAAATAAGGGATGAAAGTACTCAGGAACATACAGAAAGACCTTTAAGTGAACAAATACTGATGGTGAAAATAAAATCGGAGCCTTGTGATGACTTCCATATTCATAATACAGATGTGCGTCTGAGTCATGATGCCAAGAGCACCCCATTCTTAGGGATGGTTCCTGCCATGCAGAGAAACACACCTGCCTTACCAGTGTCTGAAGACTTTAAATCAGAACCCATTTCACCTCAGGATTTTTCTTTCTCCAAGAATGGTCTGTTAAGTAGATTGCTGAGACAGAATCAAGAAGGTTATCTGACAGATGATCCAGATAAGAGTCACAGAAATAGTGAACTGACACCTGTAGAATCAAAGAATCTTTGCATGGTCCCTAAGAAAAGGAAGCTTTATACCGAACCATTAGAAAATTCATTTAAAAAGATGAAAAGCACCATTGTTGAAGCTGCAAATAATCACAGTACTCCAGAAGTACTGTATGGGTCCTTGCTTAACCAGGAAGAGCTGAAATTTAGCAGAAATGATCTTGAGTTCAGGTATCCTGCTGGTCATGGTTCAACCAATGAAAGTGAACATAGAGGTTGGGCCAGAGAGAGCAAAAGCTTCAATGTTCTGAAACAGTTGCTTCTTTCAGAAAACTGTGTGCGAGACTTGTCCCCACACAGGAGTAACTCTGTTGTTGAAAATAAAAAGAAAGGACACAAGAATAATGTGACTAACAGTAAGCCTGACTTCACCATGTCTTCATTAAATGGACTGATGTACAGTTCCACTCAGCCAAACAGTTCCATGGATAATAGGACATTTTCATATCCAGGAGTGGTAAAAACTCCTGTGAGCCCTCCTTTCCCTGAGCACTTGGGCTGTTCTAGACCAGAGCCTGGGCTTTTGAATGGCTGTTCCATGCCCAGTGAGAAGGGACCCATCAAGTGGGTCATCACAGATGTGGATAAGAATGAATATGAAAAAGATTCCCCAAGACTGACCAAAACTAACCCAATACTGTATTACATGCTCCAGAAAGGAGGCAATTCTGTAACCAGTAGAGAATCACAGGACAAGGACATTTGGAGGGAGTCTTCATCTGCTGAAAGTGTCTCACAGGTAGCAGTCAAAGAAGAGTTACTTCCTGCTGCAGAAACTAAAGCTTCTTTCTTTAATTTAAGAAGCCCTTACAATAGCCATATGGGAAATAATACTTCTTGCCCACACCGTGCAAATGGAGACACTTACGGACTTACGGGAAATGTGCTAACAATTAAAAAAGAATCAGAATAAAATGTACCTGCCGTCCAGCTTTGGCTCTTTTTAAAACTAATTAGTATGAACTTGAGATCTGTATAAATAAGAGCATGATTTGAGAAAAGCATGATATAATTGAAACTTTTTTCATTTTGAAAAGTATTGGTTACTGGTGATGTTTAAATATGCATACTAATTTTTGCTTAACATTAGATGTCATGAGGAAACTCTTGAAATAGCAATTGGTTGTTTAACACTGCTGTATGCATCATATAACAACTGTGAGTAGCCTATGAATGAAATTCTTTTATGATCATAAGTAAGAGGCATACATTAAAATATAAAACTCCATCCACAGTGGATTCATGCATTTTGCCACCTTTATTAGGGTACTTTCTTTTGCATTTCAGAAGTCAGCTTACATTAACACGTTTTTAAAGTTGAAACTGTTAACTCCATAAAGGATAACTATCAAATTAAAAAACATCTCATTAGCCAAAAAAAATAAGTTAGAAGAAACTCACATTTTTCACTTTTGCTAAAAATGAATGTTTATTTTTAACTATTGGAAGGGGTTTTGTGGTTCCCCTTGCGTCTCCCCTACCCCAGGCCTTTTCAATATATATTTCTTTAAACCTTGTACTTTTTAGTAAAACTTGATTATAATCAAGGAAAGTTTGATAGATCTTTAAAAAAAAAAGGGCAGATTTCAATTTTTGTATTTTAACTACTTTACTAAATACCCCTCCTTTTACAGAATTAGGAAAGTTAACACCTTCAGGTGGTTTCCTGAATAGTTGACTATTTAAGAAATTGTTTTTAATAGAAACAAAATGGCTTTTCTTTGGACAGTTTTTCACCATCTCTTTGTAAAATTAATTCTCACCATTCCTGTGGTACCTGTGAGTCTTACGACCAGAATTTCTTAAAGCTGGACTCAGACCACCTGCATTAGAATCATCTGGAACACTTGTTTTAAAATGCAGATTTGTAGGCAGCATCTCAGATCTACAGAACAAGGATCTCTGCTAAGTGGACCTGGGAATCTTCCGTCTGCATCTTAACATGTTTCCTAGGTGCTTCTTCTGCACACTGATGTTTGAGAACCATTGCTGGTGACTTTCTCGGATCATGGACTGTAAAGAGAATGTTTGATGTCTCTATTTTCCCCAGTACAGCCACACATCAACTAAAATTTGCAATATTGTCGTTCCTATATTGCCGTTATGTCTTTGAAAATCAGGTTCAGAATACTTTTTATGACTAAAAATTGGGTGAAGGGGACAACTTTCATATCTGGCTCAACATCTCAGGAAAATCTGTTATTATGTGTTCTAATAAGTAACATCTACTTAATTAGCCTTAGAGCTGGAATAACAGGGCCACTTAGCAAACTCAGGTGATTCCAGGATGGTTTGGAAACTTCTCCTGAATACATCCTAATCTTCTGTTGAAACCATTGTCCTAAGAACAATGCTAACAGAGTTTAAAACATTTGGTTCAAACTGAAGAAAGGGACTGAACTCAGATTGACTAAAGAAAAGTGTACGAAGGGCACGTATCCATGACAGAATGAACACAATCAACTCCTTTGGATTAAGTCTTTTCAAGTAATGCTTAAAAGTAAACATCGATAGGGTCTTGCACAAACTTCGTATGTTAACACCAGATGGCATTTCAAGCTTTAAACAAGTCTATTTCTAAGTTCAGTTTTTACAATCCACAATTCATTCACTGCATATTTTTGTTTTCTGTTGTGAGCCAGGTTAACAACTGATCTATCAAAAATTAGTGTATAATCAGCTATTAATTAGAAGAAAATTAATTTGAAGTTGCTCTACTTGAAGTTGTTTCTGAGGCTTTTATATTAAAAATGGACATTATTTCTTAATATCTAAAACCCTAAATGGTTTTTTTTTTCTCAAAATGATTTGTAAATAGTTACTGGATATATTATACAATTACAAGAGCAAATATGCTACATCACAGGGAGGTGAAGGCTCATGCTTATTCTGACATGAAAATTCCATTGGCCAGTGAACATCCTGTACTCTGTCCATACTGTGACAATCTTATGGTCTACATTATATAAATAAGCTTTCACAGGTCCTTTTTCTTGGTCATTGTAAAAGACCTAGAGCCTTAGAAATGTTGGTCTTCTCCTTTGTTCAAGGAGAGATGAACATTTTACCAGGGAGTGACATTTTGGTTAGGAAAAAGAACATCCAGAGCCAGCACTGTTATTTTTTAGATATTTTGTTGTCTTTTTGGGTTTTTTTTTGTTGTTGTTTTTTTGGTTGGTTGTTTTTTTTGTTTGTTTCTGTTGTTAACAAAAGAATGAAAATAAGTGATGGATAGATGAATTTGACCACAAAGAATGCTGTTCTGATTTACTAGAGAATGTCCCCAGTTTTGAGTTTAGAGTGATTTTAAAGGGCAGTGAGAAAGGGCATACATCCACAAATTCACTTTCTTTATGCATCTGTAGATACAAGGGTACACATATACACATTCTCAAGGACTATTTTAGATATCTAGACAATTTCTCCCTAATCTGTCATTTGTGAAAGGGTACTACAGCTCTCATTGACATCCATAAGGTAATATTACCTGTTTATTCTCTGCTGCATCTTAGAGGAGAGTAAACTGGTGAGAGTATATATTTTATATATATATATATGATATGTATATATATATAGACTTGTTACATGAAGATGTTAAAACTGGTTTTTAAAGGTGATGTAAATAGTGATTTCCTTAATGAAAAATACATATTTTGTATTGTTCTAATGCAACAGAAAAGCCTTTTAATCTCTTTGGTTCCTGTATATTCCATGTATAAGTGTAAATATAATCAGACAGGTTTAAAAATTGTGCATGTATGTATACAGTTGCAAGTCTGGACAAATGTGTAGAATAAACCTTTTATTTAAGTTGTGATTACTTGCTGCATGAAAAGTGCATGGGGGACCCTGTGCATCTGTGCATTTGGCAAAATGTCTTAACAAGTCAGACCTGATGTTCATCCCAACATGACAGTATTCCATCTCTGGACATGACTTCTGTGGCTTAAGCTTTGTGAAAGAATGTGCTTTAAATCCAAGGGTCTTAATTTTTTAATCTAATCAACTACTTTTCAACATAGAAGAGTTCACACAAGTACTTTCATGAATTTTTAAATCCCACCGGCCACGTAACATAATATACCAGGAGTATTCCTGTATTAGCAAATACTGGAATACAGACTCATTACCATTCAAGGTAAGAATTCTGAGGTTTACACAGCCAGTTTTGATGCAATCTGCTCAGTAATATAATTTGTCATTTTTGTTAGAACTTTAATTTCTTCATGTGATGTCATGAAACTGTACATACTGCAGTGTGAGTTTTTTGTTGTGTTTTTTTAATCTTTTAGTGTTTACTTCCTGCAGTGAATTTGAATAAATGAGAAGAAATGCATTGTCTCTGATATGCTCTGAGTGTTATTTTGTGGGCTTTCTCTTGTTTTTAGGTTTTCCATAAACATAAAAGTACTAGTTTATGAAAATGGCAGATTTCAAAGGTGTTTTGCCCTTCTCAAAAAAATAATAAAAGTGGCTAACTTGTTGGTGCATTTATAAACAGGGTAATTAAAAGCATAGCCCCAAAATACAATCAACCTAGAGTTTCCATTCTATTATTTACTAGTCACTCTTGATGGTATAACTGGAAAATAATTTTAACTGGAAAAGAATTTGTAGTGTTGAAAAAGTTGATCATATATACAATATGTAAATGATTTTATTAGAGAACTTGTCCAATGTTTAAACAGAAGAAAAAACATTGCAATCATTTTCTAAAAGTGAATATATGTGTGCCTGAACACTTACGTATCTAGAAATATGTACTACATGATATATAGGTTATCAGTGGTTAAAAATAAGTAGTGTGCACATATAAGTAGGGGATCCACATTATGGAATACAAAGGCTGGGTACCTCTGATCTGATGACCTGGGAATTTATATTTTTATAGACATACTAATGATAATTTAGGAGGAAGAATTTTTCTAAAGATGAGTTCCACTTCCTAAGAGTTAAAACAGATCTACTGTAATCCATGCAGTTTCTCTTAACAGAGTCATGGCTAGAAAACATCCAAGTAGGCTGGGGGTAAGCTCAGTGATAGAGCTCTTACCTTCCATGCACAAGGCTCTGGGTTCCATCCCTAGCACAGTCAATATTCAGAAATGCACCCCTCTTTTCTATATTATTGATTACTCCTGATAGTACACATAAATGCTACCAGCAGAATGAGAGGTAAACAACTTAAGTTTCAAGTATTTGGTGAAAAAGCATGGCAAGGCTGTCAAGTAATAAATTGCTGGAGGATTTTTAAGAGTGGCACCAGTTAGCAATCGTTGATTAGGAAGCAGTGACTTTAATATGGAATCTTTGAGTGTCAAATACAATTATAATTATGCTACAGAAGGTGCTGTTTAATCTTGCTAATAAAATACTGTCAACAAAAATGATTCTGAAATTTCCTACCACTGGAAACACTAAACTGTGATCTATTTGGCTACAGAAAATAGGTCTTAAACATTCATCCTTAAGTCTGCAATATTTTTTGTTTATTTCATAAAGTTTAAAGATAAACACTACTTCACCTTGTGAGGATTGGTACTAGAATTTATTTGCATCATTTAGCATTAATACTTCAGTTCTCTAAGTGGCTGGTACAGTAATCACTAAATTTTTCAAGATGTGATCTTCATAGGTAAGCTTAAGACCTCTGCTCTAGAAACTAAAGTTTATGTCCCGTTCAGTTTGTAGCAAAATAATTGGAAATAAAATTAAAATCCGATAAATTCTCCCAGTTTTCATGCCCTTTTATACATGTCTATAAGTAAATATATAAAATTTTCTGATAATCAAAATAGTATACACTTTTATAGTCAGAACAGAATTCTTAAGACATTGTAAATTGTCTTTCTGATTTTTTATTAATACAGTGACCAAGACAAGCTTCTGTTTTGCCTTTCATGCTGTTAACATCATTAGCGTGTGCACCAAATTGGACAAAAACCGATGATGCTTTTGAATTGTTTCTCTGTCTCCCTCTCTCTCCCTCCCTCTCGCCCTCTTTCTATCTTTGCGTGTGCGTGTGTGTGTTACTGGGCATGGAGGATGTTCGCATGGAGCTCCATCCCCTTTCCATTTTTGAAAGCAGCATCATGCTGTTTCTCAGACTGTTTAAATTTGTGATCATCCTGCCTCAGCCTCCCAGAATGCTGAGAGTACAGGTATGTGCCTCTTTGTTCTGCTCATTTTTGATGACTCACCTCTGATACCAGATGTCATAAAGGAGATGACCTAACATTTTACAGCCATCTGGACATGTATTTTTGAAAGGTGTATGAGCAGCGCTACAGTCTAGCCACAGTATGGGTATGTTGTCTGAGATTACATTTTCCCTTACCTAGTTGATATGGCAGTTCAAGGATAGCAGTAGGATGCTTTTCTTCTAATTAAAAAATTGTATTACTCTAGAGGCTGAAGGGTTGCCTCTGATGGCCATGGGAACTCTTTCAATAAGCAAACAAGTTCTTGTACAAGTTTAGCAACCCGTGGGCTTGCTATATATTGTAGTGTTTTAGCTACCAGTTTTGCCTCTAGCCTGGTCTTACGAGTCATCTTGTTTTTGTTTTATATTTACAGCTGCACCTTTGAGTATGTAGAGCTGTTGAGGTGAATCTTGGGAGCATAAGCAGGACACATCTTTCCCCTTAATAACAATAAAATTCTAGTGCTGACTTCAACCATTTTCTCAAGTTCTGAACTGCTTTCCCCTTTCAGTTAGCATTCTTTGGGGTTAGGGGAGTATCATCCATTAAAAAGGCATTTAAAGCGCTGGGATTTAAATATAGATAAAAACAGGCCTCGGTCCAGTCATCAGATGACTAAAGGGATAAGACCAATGACATGAATACTGTAGCACACGCTGATCAATACGTAGATTTCTAAGGCCTTTCCCTTTTTCCTAATTGCTTTCCTATTCCTAATAAATGTTTTCACCTTTGGATTTGCCATCTGCTCTGATAATGTCCCATTCCACTTCATATCACATGCATCTTTATTATTTGTTATTTTTTTCTTTTCATCATCCTGGATTGAACCCAGGATCTTGTACATTATAGGAGAGTGACATATCACTCAGCTATACCTCCAACCCTTAAAATGCTTCTTTAAAATTATAGTGGTTTTTAGGGTCATTTGCTCTTTTCTTGCTTTTCTAAAGGTAGTTAGGAACCATATGGAAAACTTTTATTCCTCCCACCCCAAAAACATACTTGTGGGTTTTTATCTCCTAAGTCTGAAATGACTTGCTAAAAATCTATGGATAGTGACAAGTGTGTAGAATATTTTAGAGTTTAATGGGCTCAAAATTATCTGCCCTAACACAAACTTTCACCTCTATAATCAAATCCACTAATATCTCACTTTTCTTAGTTCTGTGCTGATAAATATAACCATGATAATCTTTTCTAACATGAAGTACATGGTGGGGGCCCTTCATATCTGTTGGGAATTGATTACAACCGGAATATTTGTGCTCTTACTACAAAGTCAGGTCCACTTGCCAAAAAATAGACAATCTTTTGAAGAGGAAATTTCCTGCTATAATTCGCTCTGGAAATGGCTGTTTGAGGAAAACAGAGATGCTCAAGAGTAAGTTCTGACCCTCTTTACACAGTGTTCTGCTGGAAGATGTATAACAAGAATATTACAGTCTAGAAGGAAAAGATCTCCTGCACGGAGAATTAGTAGACCTGAGTCAGAAACAAAGCAAGCACTACTACTACTACTTTCTACACTAGACAAGCCATTGAAACTTGACCTCTGCTTTTCACTATCCAGTTTTTCCAGTCCTCTTCATAACGCTAATTTTGTATCTAATAACATGTTCTTTTACCCATAACTCTCTGTTCTCTGCCTTTAACTCCCTCTTCTTTCTGTGTACGCCTTTGGTAATACCATCTCTGTGTTCAAACGACACCATACTTTATTCCACAGTTATTCTGATTAGCTAATTGGCTTATTTATCCATTATTTTCTACCACTTGTGGACCACTTGCCAACCTGTTAATATCTGAATTTCAAATAGTCTCAGTCTTGAATTCAGTATACTATATATTCTTTTTTCCTCAATTTGGTCCTCTTCCCAGATGTGGAAATTCATTCATTTCTAAAAAGATTGGTGTTCAGCAGACTCTCCTATGATAGCCATTGTTGTGTATTCGCTGAAGATTTTCTCAATTTGTAGCTTGCAGCCAATCTCCTGTGTCTTCACTGAGAACTTTACCATTCTCATCTCTATCACTACACCAGTATCAACCCGATCTGCCTTCCTCCTGTGTCTTCCCTTTGCGGTTGTAATAGCCATTGGTGCCAGAGTAAGAATTCTAAAATACGAACCTGTCAAATCCACCCAAAATGCTCTGGTTACTTTTTATTACATATTCAAATGTCTTTAGGATCTAGCAGAGTATTAGAATATATAAAACTTCTGGTGGTAAGTAGTAGGAAGTAGTCAGTCTATCTTAAATAGAAGAACTAGAGATATTCTAACACAAATTAAAAAGAAAAACCACTGTGTTGGCAAACAAAACAAAACAAAACAAAACAAAACAACTAATGAAGACTAGTGAATGAAGACTAGTGTCTAGTGTGAGTCCAGGTGGTTAATTTTATGTTCTTCAAGGTCTTCTGGCTCTGCCTGTATTTGCAAATTTTCAAGTCATCCTCATACCTTCTAACCCCTCTAACAACCTTCTGTTCATGATCCCTAAACATGCAAATAACCTTTGCAAACTTGCTGCTCCTGAGCATACTTGCCTTTTTGGCATTGGTGCCTACAGTTACATTACATTCTCTCGATTTTCATTCCTGTCTCCATTCTTATCCTAACAAATTTCTATTCACTTTTAAAAATATAACAGATACTGTCTTTTCTAAGAAGCTTCCATAATTCCCTGTTGTAGGCTAGAATGTGTTGTTCAGCCCTCTGCCGTGCCGTAACACCTTGTGTAAACCTCCTCGATCGCACTCATTAGCATGGTTGACAGTATGCTTTGTACTTTCTGTAAAGGCAAGAAGTATGTCCTAATCGCCTTATATTCACTATCTCTTGCACTCATAGCAGTCACTCAAATGCATGCCTAATCTGAAAATGAAGGGAATTGTGTTATCTTCTTAAAAATGGAAAGGCTGAGTCTGGAAAGGAAACAAGATAATTTATAAGGTAGGGACCCATTCATTTCCTGGAGGCAATGTCAAACCTCTGCGGACACTGTAGTTTAGGGCTTCTGATCTGTCTACCAGCCAGATGGTTTCTCTGTTGCCTTCTCAAATCTACAGAAATGCATATCTCTACTATGAAATTCTGATAAGGGAAGCTGGTTCTTAAAAGGATAGGAACTTTGGAAATTTTGCTGATAAAGATCTAGTTACCTGCTACACCACACCTTGCTACAAAAAAAAAAAAAAAAAAAAGGCTTCTCCAAAGCTGTCATCCCTATCAAGCACTACTGTGAGATAAACCTGATTGGTATCAGAATTCGTGATCTCCTGAGAATTCTTGACTATGCCTTCTTCTATAGACCTATATTCTCTTGTGCTTTGCTATTGAGTCAAAAATGCCCATAGTATACTGCCCACAGTATTCTCCTAGTGAGCATGGTATAACATTTGATGCTAAGACCCTCACCAGCATACAAGCTGAAATTAGCATTAGGCTGTCTCAGATCCCCAAAGCAATTTGTTGGAAACTTCAACATACAGCGGCTAGTGGAAGGTCTTCAGATCATTAAAACTGTGCCCTCAAATGAGATATTAGGACCCTGGATCTTTCCCTTTTCTCTTTCCAGCCGTGAAGTGAGCAGGTTGTTCTGCCTCATTCTCCCCTCATGATTTGCCACTACAGGGTCAAAACCAACAGGGCCAACTGGTCATGGACTGAAATCTCTAAAACCATGAGCCAAATTAACTACTTCTCTTTATAAATTGGTTATCTCAGATATTTGTGATCGTGATAGGTGACTATATTTCTCACTTCCTACTCCCTACTGTGTTATCTTTCTGTCACTGTGACAAAATAACTGAGCTAAATCAACCTAAATGAGGAAAGGTTTAATTTGGCTCACAGTTTTAGAAGTCTCAGTCCATCATTGACTCAGTCATTCTTGGGCCTGTGGTGAGGCAGAAAATCATAGTGGTAGGAGAGTGTGTCAGCAGAGACTACTTACCTCTGCCAGGCAGTGAAAAAAGAGTGTACTTTTATAACCATCCCCTTTCCACAAAAATCATTAAGGTATGAACTCATAAATAAATTAACCCACTGATGATGTAATGCCTAACATCTGAAACTGCTGCACTGTAGACCAAGCCTTCGACACACGAGCTTTTGCAAGGCATTTGAGACAAATGATATTATTGTTTAGTACACTTAACAATAATACATCCCCCTAAACCAAATAGCAACCTAAAAAATAACGCCAACAGAATATTTTGTATTTTACACAAATGGAATTAATTATTTGAGAAAGTAGCAAAATCCTTTTGTTCTCAGGGCCTATCTCAAGATTTCTGAGCCAGTGCCCCAGAGCTGGGGACTTAGACAGTGTCTTGCTTCTCTGAGTGACACTCTTAACTTTTTGAAAAAGGGGCTAGGTAGAGGCGTTAGCATTTTGTTTTTTCAGCATCCCCAGCCGGGAACTTCTCCCTGTGAGTGAGCTGGAGTTAAGACAAGGAGATCCAAGTCCTCCTGGCCTGCCATACCTAGAGTAGTCTGTCAGCCCTCAGAGTGAGGCTGGATAGAGGAAGAGAGGCCCTGACTTTCAGTGGAACTCACTTGGAATTTAGCTTCTGTAATATGGAGCTTCATCGGGAAGAAAGATGCTGGCAGCCTGCCCATTACAAGGAGATGCTGTTGACCTTAATTAGAGCTGGGGAGAGAGCCTCATCTTGGCCACAGCCAACCTGAATGAAGCACAGTTATACTAATCTCTTCAGGAGGAGGAGAGGAAGGAGCAGGTCATGGCACCAACGCCAATGGCTGTTACTCCTCATCTCCACCACAAGCCCCTACCAAACACTGGTCACTGCAGGCACCATAGTTTTCATTTTCCAGAATGTGCTAGAGTTGGGATCCATCAGAATGCAGCTTTTTCAGAGTTGCTCTTTCCCTTAATGCTTTTAAGATTTCTCCATGTCTTTTGTAGCTTGATAGCACTGTTCTTAAAAGTGGTGACTAACAATCCATCTATGAGGTGTACCACAATTTAGTCATCCATTTGCTTAGGGAAAGACATCTTGGTTGCATGCAAGTTTTGGCAATTATGAATAAAGTTTCCATAAACATTAGCATGCAGATTTTTGTGCGTGAATATGGTCTCCCTTTCATGTGTTTTTGATATTTTTTCAGAGATCAGAGACTTACCTTCTGGTAATATAAATTTCCCAACACACTTGTGCTCAGTACTCCAGAATACCATAGGCGCATGTTCGTGTCGTACATTTGCTTAACCATCAATTCCAAGCTCATCAATTTCTTTGGATGTAGTAATCAGGATAGGTTATATTATTTTGCAATACCACACAATCTTAGACTGCCAAGGACTGAAAACACAAAGATTTATTACATATTTTAATACCTGTCCATCTTGATTTGGCACTTCATCCTCACACTGGGTCCAGGAAAGTGAAGCCTCCACTTTGAAAATGTCACTGGTTATCAGGGCAGAGGGAAAAGAATATGGGGAACTGAGAACTGACTTGTGAAAGACTTACTATTTTCCCATTGTGCTAATCCATGTATCAGTCTGCTTCACTTAAAGGGGATGGGAAATGTGATTGTATATTGTACCTGGAAGAAAAAGAATCAGAAATATTGATGAGCGTTCATGAGTATTATCTTAAATTTGACATTCTAGAACATAATAAAATGGTCTTTTAATCAGTGTATTTAATTTGATTACATTTTAATGTTTATCTTCCTTCTTCAGACTCTATCGAATAGGCTAGAAATTACAATTAACAAACTTTAAGGACTCCAACAATATTTAGTAATTCAAGGAAAAAGGGTTGCTTTATAAGATAAACTGTATAGTTCTACTGAAAAGAAAATGAGCAGAAGTTGGCTGATAGAGTCCCTGGCTAACACTGTAGGACTCAAAATGACTGAGGAGGAATTCCTTTCATTTGGTTCTGTGTAAGAATTGTGCCTAAGGTACAATATGGCTGTATAGCCATATGCATGTTTATTGATTTTACTTTTCAGTTTGTTTGATTAAAGTTATATTTCTTTATAAAATTGGTTATTCCACAAGAAACTAAACATATTCTAAAGAAAATTTCAACTCAGAAGGTAGTTTTGGTTGAAGTTATTTTAATTCATTTAATTGCCCTTAAATATAGTACTTTTTCTTCAAGATTTTCCCTTTTTTCATGTATTTTTTAAATTGTCTTTAAATTTTATAAGCAATAAACATATTATGATTGAACATCTGACCTTCTGAAAAATCCTTTATTTATGTATGAATAGCTCCTATAACTAGGTACTCCCTCCTTTACTAGCCCATCTCAAGAAACATCTTCTCAGCTGACTTTGGGAACATCATCCTTGCTTCCATTTTTTTCAACAGTCTTATCTTAGGTTAAGTGTTGTCAAGAACAAGACATGCCCTAGTTTGTACTGGTGCTATTAGAGCCTCCATTCAACTGGAACTCATATCATCTCTGCCCTGCTGCTTGTTTCCCACTGTAAGAGATTTCTCCCACGTCCTTATCTCAAATTTCTGTATTTCTCACTTGGTTTTCTCTGAGTGATTTTAGAAGCTTCTCCCAAGTTTTCATTCTCTCTTTTCCCAACACCTACCTTTAGGGTAAGTAGAGGGAGATTAAGGAGGAAACATCTTTCTATGACTGTGGCAATAGAAGCAAGATAGCAGGAGAGAATATCTCCTACAGGAAGACACACATTAGCTATAGTTTCCAACCTATTTTAAGGGAGAAGGCATGAGAACTAGAAGTCAAAACCCTAGAATTTAAGTTTCCAGTCAAAACTCTAGAATTGGAGTCAAAACCCTAGAATTTAAGATCCAGACCAACATAAAGCAGAGATGAACTTGCTTTAGTCTCATATTTTTGGCCTTAAAATGAGCTTAATCATCTACTGGATTATTGCTAGAATCACATGATTTATTACATATGAAAGTGTTATACAAAGTGCTTTTACATGTTCTCTTTTCTAAAAAATTATGTTTAGAAATTCTATTTGTTCGTAATACTATGGAGAGTTCAGAAAAATACATGAAGAAAAGAATAGAAAATGACCTATAATTCTGCCACCAAGACATAAGTACTGTTAGTAACCTCTGTTAATATAAAATATTACATTTTTCTTCTAATCTAATAATTACATATTTTTGTTTAACATTGTGAAGATTATGCTTTATAGCATAAATCCTTGTGTGACACATTTTCAACAAATGGCCACACAATATTTCTCATATCAGAATTTTTGTCCTTCCACAAGAGGCAGGATCTTGTTTTTCCTTCCACATATACACAGCCAGATTTTGTGACTGCCTTCACGATAAAATGTGGAAAAATTGATATTGCATGTCTCCTCATTCTGGATTATAGAAAGTAATGTGATGTCTGCCTGATTGTCATTCTTAGAAGACTGGCCCTTGGAACACCGCCACCATGTTTTAAGTAAGATCACACTGAAAACCTGTGTGTCCATGTTCTGAGCGGTAGTATCAGTACTGAGCCTATGAACAAGCAAGCCCTCTAAACTTGTTCTTGTTGATTCCAAGTGGAATAGAAAGAGGCATCCCTACCAAGTTGTACTGAAATTAGTTTCATGAGCAGAACAAACACTATCACTGCTTCATTTAAATATATCTGAATATTTTCTCATAGTTTAAACTATTTTATATCAAGTTAATACAGTGAAATGTCATTGATGTATCAATTAGTCTATTATGTTGTATATTTAAGTTTTTCCTGTCACTTTTTATGCTATGGTACATAATGTTACTAAAAATATTTTTGCACACACATTTTGAATTTTGACATTTCTGATTATTTCTATAGAATAGATTCTTAGAAGACACATGATTTCCATACCTCATTTTATTATTTTTTTACCTTATTATGTTATTAATGTTATATGATTCTGTGACTCATGAGAATAAAATTTGCTTAAATATTGTTTTTATAAAAAAGGGATCCAGGATCAAAGTTTTAAACAATGAACTCATGAAATATAGAAAAACGATCTTTTCCAAAACTCAAGAACTCTCTTTGTCTTTAATTTCTGAATCAAAGAAATTTTTTGTTGAGGTTTTTCTTGGGGTATTTATTTCTATTGTGGTTTGTATCTCTCATCCTTAATTTCATTTGGATTGCTTGTAACCCAGAATGATTTTTTAAAATACGGTAATGCTTTCACCACCTTTAAAGTAGGCTGAAGATGGCCTCAGTTGATATGAATTTCCTAATCCCTGGAAGCTATGAATATTTCCTCAGGGAAATATGATTTGTAGATGTAATTACACTTAAAATTTTCAGGTGGGGAGATTATGACAGGTACCAAGTGCAATCATAGTGTTCTTATAAAAGAGAGGCTGTGGGGAGCTTTAGCATAAACAGAAGAGGAGTCAGTGCAGTTATAGAGGCAGAGACTGTGGTTTGAGGGCTACAGCCAAGATACACCAGGAGCCAACCAGAAACTGAACAGGTAAGGAGCACTAACACCTACATTTGAGCTCAGCAGAACTAATTTTGGATGTCTGGTCTCCAGAAAAGTATTATGATTTATATTTAGATGTTAGCCAACAGCCCTATGTGCTCATAGGCTGGGATTTTGTGAAGTGACTAGATTATGGAGGCATATTGCTACTTGCTATTAGGAGGTGTAGTCTGGGTGGAAGAGGCAGGTTACTGTGGATGAGGCCTGGAAGCAGTTATCTCTCTCTCCACCTCCTCCCATCACTGTCTTTGCCTTCTGAATACAATGAGGTGAGCAGCTTTCCTCCACCCAGGCACTTCCACCATGCTCTTCTGCATTGGAGCCATCCATCTGTAGACTGAAACCTCTAAAAACTGGGAGCCAAAATAAGCGTCTCCTCTTTTAGATTGTGGATATCAGTTACTGGATCTCAGTGACGATAAAATAACTAAGAGAGATTTTGGTATCTGAGGAGTAAGATCATTGTTGTGAATATACCTGACCGATGCTTCACAAACTTTTGTAAGTAGTTTGTGGGAAGAATTTGAAAATTTTTTGGGGTGCTATTTAGAGAAGTGGCCCTACAACACTGTAAGCTGAGTTAGATACTGGACAGAATTCAGACCAGAAAGCTCATAGAAATGCAGACCATATAGACCAGGTGTGGGTTCCATTTGAGAAGAAAAAGGTCATTGGCAGTTGGACTCCAGGGCATATGTATTATTTTCTGGCAATAATTGGTCTACATTTTGCTCATGTCCTGAAACTTTATGGGACATAAAGTTAGATTAGATTAAAATTAAAGTTAGTTTAGATTAAAAGCAGCAGACTAATTAATCTGATGCAGGTAAGCTGAAGTTTCTTCCTGGGAAGTCTGAAGACTGCTGCAAACCTATGGACCTGAAGATGAATGTCCAAAGGCAATGGAAAAGCCCACAGCTGCTTTTAAGAAGCAAAGGGGAGGAATTCCCTCTTCTTTCCCTTTTATTGCATCCAGGTTGCAAGTCTAATTTCTGGTGTCCCTTACACCTGGAGTAGGTCTTCCTTTGCATGTCAATCATCCGTAGACATTCCCCAAAGTGCAGTCTGCTAATCTGCAGGCATTTCTTAATCCATTCAAGTTGACATATCACGATTAACCATCACACAGTGAAGGAATAAATTTCTCTTGCTTGTTTTTAAAGCACAATAAATATCTGTTGTTTTGTGGTGATTTGTTACAGAAGCCCTAGAAATCTTGTACATTGCTTTCGGTTACACAGGAAATAAATTCAGAGAAGTCCATTTTAATGCTCCCAATTCTGTTCCTTAACAGACTCTAGATTATATACAGACTCCAGCAAACATATGAAATGCATTGGAGATATTTGTCCTTTTTTTCTGTGTGAAAATATCTTAAGATATAAGATTTAAGTAGCAAGTCCTATAGAGAATAGTAAAGAGTCTTTTGTTTCAGAAATTTATATTCTAGATTGGGTTACACACACACATTTATATAAATAGCAAGTGTAGAGTACAGAGCCCTGTATTTCCTCAAAGTTCCCCTTAAGGTGTACATTTTGAAATATGTAGGAATTCTGAGCACATAAACATGAGAGTGTAGTTTGACACTTCCCCCTTTGGAGATATAATTGCAGTCACAGAATGGAAAATAACAAGGAGTCACAGATTATTAAAGAGTTCTGAAGATCCTAAAGAAATAGGTTAATCTCATTGTGGGTCCTGAATGTCATAAAATATCAGTGTACACTTGTTTTTCTTTCCCTTCCTTGGTTAAAAGTGTCTTTTTATTGTCATGGTCTAAAAAAAGACAAGACATAACGAATGAATCTGCAGTGATGTTTGAAAAATACGCCCTGACACATTTGGAACATACCCACTGTTCAAAATCTGCCAGCTAAGAGAAGCTGATTAGAACCTCTGACGGCCCATGGGGAGCCCCATCCAGGTGCCTGTTACCTGCTGCTGTCAGCTCTGCCCTGGGCCAGCGTGGAGCCCGAGTCTCCAGTTGCCTCTCATCTTTATGTAAACCTCAGACTGCGAGGCAGCCGCTGCTGTTGATATAAACACGAAGGGAAAGCCGTGCTGGCTAGACAATATGTCAAGGACCCTTTCTTTCTTGACCTCGGTATTAGACGGTTGGGCCTTTTGAGCTATGAAAAGCATCATCATCTCCTTTATGAAGAGCCTTGACTTTAGTAGCTTTTGTGCATCCCTTTACTTGGAATCAGAAAATATCCTCTCTTCACCTCTCGCCTGAAGCTCAGAACCAGGAGAGACTTGACATGATCATCTGTGTTGGTGTGTGGGTTTAAAATTTTTAAATTTTAAAACATTTCTAAAGTTGGCCAAAAGCCCTGTATTCCATCATCACATGGTAAATTTTAAAGGTGTTTATATACTCATTTCCTTCCTGAGAGTGAAAAAAAACAAAACACTTTGCCAGCTTTCATTTAGAATGTATCTTTTTTTATACTACAATACATTCTGAAATAAATCATCAATGTGATTATAAATAATAAAGCATACAAAAGTTCTCTAACAATGAAATAAGTCAAAAGAAACAACTGATATTGTTTAGCCATAGAAAAAGTGGCCATGGTCCATGGTATACAGAAATTCTAGTTAGAGGAAAAGCAATTCACACATACATTGTATTAATTCGTATTTATTAGCACCCACTCTATAACAATACTATGTGAGTCCTACAAATACAATGAGTAATAAAATAGATCTGGTGTCTGCTCATAGAACTCAAAGTCTGATTAGTTTATGGGCTAATAGGGGAACAAAAGCATAGTTACCAATTAATACGCCAATAAAGTACAGAAGGAAAGCACATAACCAAAACTAGAGAGGTGGGCTTTGAAGAAAAAATTATATTTTCTTGGGACTGAGAGTATGAAAATCAAATAAGCAATGGTTTGGAAGCAAGAAAGGACCCGAAATATATCAAAATAGCTAAAATAAAACTAACTATAATAGTATCACATTGGTTGAGACTATGAAAGTAAAAAGAGACCTCTTGATACTGATCTTGTTGATGAAATCATAGAAGTTATTAAAGGGAAATAGGCAAGTCAGTGATGTGATCCAATTTACTCTTTCAAGAAAAAGGCTACTGGAGCTACTGAAGTGAGTGGAGGTGGTGGCCTAAGTAATGGTAGTAACAGTGAGGGTGCACATAAGTGGATAGTACAGGAATATTAGAAGAGATATTTGTCAGCCTTGGTGATTGAGTGGACAAGAGGTGGAAAAGGACAAAGATACATCAAAAGTGGTCCCCAATTTTCCAGAAAGATCAAGTAGGAGGCAAAGTTAATGAACTCAGTTTCAATAATTGAGTAAGGGTTAAGAGAAGCTGTTTAGCAAAGAGATATCAGATCATTGTGCAATGAAATTGGAAATCAATGGCAAAAGAAACCACAAAAACTACATAAACACACGGAAATTAAATAATACACTCCTGAACAACCAATGGAACACAAATAAAATTAAGAAGAAATTAGACAATTTCTACAATTGAATGATATGATTCTACATAGAAAAGTAGTCCTGTGAGGGAAATTTATAGCAGAAAATTCTCCCATCAGTAAAACAATACAAGCTCAAATAAAAAACCTAATGCTAAACCTCAGGTTTCTAGGAAAAGAAGAGGGAGTGAAACCCAAAGTGGGTACAAGGTAGGAAATTATAAAGATCAGAATATAAATTAGTGCAATAGAAACTAAGAAAACAGTACAAAAATATCAATAAATCAATGAATGGAAGAGTTGGTTCTTTGAAAGATTAAATAAAATAAACAAACCCTTAGTCAACCTTATTAAAAAAAAAAGAAGTAAAGACTCAAATGCATGAAGTCAGGAATGAAAATGGTGAAATCACAACGCATCCCACAGAAACTCAGATCGTCGATATCCACCCTGAGAAACTTGTATTCTAATACAATGGAAAACACAGAAGAAACAAACAGATTCCTAGGTACATATGAATTACCAAAGCTGAATCAAGAAGATCTACAAATTCTAAACAACCCAATATTAGTCAATGAAGTTGAAGAAGTAATTTTAAAAAGTACCGATAAAGAAAAGTCCAGGTCTTGACAGATTCAGTGCTGAATTCTGCAAGAATTTTAGAGATCTAATGCTGCTACTTCTCAAACTTTTATGAAATTGAATGGGAAACAATACTCCCAGAGTCATTCCTGGAAGTGAATATTACCCTGATAAAAAAAAAAAAACAGAGAAGAATCCAACCAAAAAAGAGAACTACAGGACAATCTTCTTAATGAACATAGAGAGTTAGATAAACACATTGTTTCAGACGAGAGATTTTTGGCAAAGTTGTTGATTTGGGAGTTGATGGAATGCAGTTACAGTATCACTGGAGCCATGGAACAAAAGAGGTTGAGCAGGAGTTTAAGAAGAGGTGATCACCTGAGATATACAGCATTTTGAGGAATAGGAGAATTCTACAAAAAAGACAGCTAGGGAGGAGAAAAGAAAATGGTAAAAATGTGGCACTAGAAGCCCAAAGAAGGTATTCAGAAAAGGAGGAATGCTCAAATGTTGAATGCCACCTTGATTAACGGTGAACCTAGTGTGCTTGACATACAGAGTGAATTTTGTCTGCGACATTATCATCATGGGTGATTCAGTAATCATCTTTATTTTCTTGATTTTTCTCTTTAATTTAAAAATGAGTGCAATTTTAAAGAATGAATTTCGATTTTAAAGATTTTATTTAAGTCTGGTAAACTATTTCAAATGTGAATCAAAAATTAAACTTATCAACCGAGTCAATAAGCATCTCACAGCTTGCATTTTTTCCTGTTTTTAATTTTAAATACAGATAAAAACTAGTGGTTATATGAAATGACAGAATTAAGATAATTTCTGTTTCTTTGTCTTTACAATTTCTGTGCTGTCATTATTTATTTTGAATCTATGGACTAAACATAAGAAACCTACTGCAGGGTTGTGTACCACAGGGTTGGAGTGAACTGTACACAAAGCCAGTTTGAACAATTCTTTATTACTTTACTTTTGAAGTGAATATTATCGCTGAGTCTATGATGTCTGGGGTAGACTATATTACTGCAAATTGCTGAAATTAATCTTTAGGTGTATATTATGTTAACTAAAGGATCAATAATAAAGGGGCTTATTTTAACTTTGCCTCTATACATACATATATGCATATTAAATGACATAATAACACACAAACATAGTAATAATATAATATTAAAATTCAACAGCCACCACAGCAATTACTTAGAATGTTGACCAAAAGAAGAATTTATAGAAAGAGCATTTTTATACTAACATTGTTCAGAATTGCTGGTGCATTGTGATCATAAAAATCTGACCAACTTTCTTCAGTTTTTATTATTGTTTTTGAGATCTTTACAGACAACAGATCCACTAATTGCGTGTATCTCATAGGGACTACTCTTACTGCCCAAGCTTTGGTACAATGATGGCCTAGGTAATAAATAGAATGAAGCCTGAAAATGACCTACATACTCATTATAATAAGGTCACCAGTCACTTTGACAAAGGAAGTCTTTCAGGAATGGTGGTGGTGAAGCCACGTCACCCCAGGCTGAGAAAGAAGTAGGTGAAGGAACAGTCTAGGCGGCGACCTCCTTCGAATCAGCTCCTGCACCTCCCTGGACACTCTTCATTCCTTCCCCTCCATCTCTGCCTGAATATCCTACTCTCCAGACATACTAAACTCTTCCACTCTCCACAGAGCTTCACTAACACTGCTACATTTCTGTGCCTTCGTAACTACTATGACTCCTACTCCAAATGCTTCTTCTCCTGATTAATTCTTTTCTTGTCTGTCTACCACTTCCCAGTGTCAGTGATGCAGCACAGCTTTCCCTACTGTCCTAGGTAATGTCACAATGAATCCAGTGTGTCCCATAATCTCTATATTTGTATGTGGCAAGGCAAGTGCAAGGTTCTGTTTTCTACATCTCCAGCAATTAGCACTACACCTGCCTGTTCTACTCTTAAAAGTTCGTTGGAGGATATATAGCAAAAGAAGTACAACAGGTCAA
>RJWT010002472.1:0-40670 GCA_004365215.1 Cuniculus paca | reverse complement strand
AAAAAAAAAAAAACCATGTCTTTAGGGCTGGGGATCTAGCTCAACGGTCTAAGTGCCTGCCTGGCAAGCACAAGGTCGTGAGTTCAATCCCCGGTGCCGAAAAAAAAGAATGTGACTAACAGTCCTGATAAAGTTTACTCCTGTTAGTTCTGGAATTCACTGAGAATACCCTCAAATGTTTTCCCGTGGAGGCATTATGTAATAAATTTATCATTTCACAACATATCCATCTATTATTTTATTAAGATCTGCTTGACATTCATAAGTAAGACTGATATATAGCTTGCCCTTTTGGACTTGCATTTTATGATACTGGCATCAATTTCATGCAAGGTCTATAAATAAAATCTGGGATTTTTTTTCCTCCTTTCCTAGATTCTAGAATAGTTTAAACAGTATTGGAGTTTTCTGTTTCTTAAAGGAATAGCAGAATGTGAAAATATCAGAGCCCACTACTTTTTAAGTAGTGCAAAACTTCTTTTGTTTCTCTGGTGAAAATTTGTCTACTTTTTCTATACTTTCTGGGGCGCATATGACATTTGTCTTTTCTAAACAACATCCTCATTCCCTTCATCCTACTATAGGCAGTAGCCCAGGATGCCTCCTGGGTTCGTACAGTCTTCCTGCAGAGTAGCAGCAACATTATTTTCCCCCGATAATCAGAATTATCCTTTCTGAAATACAACTTCATCATTTTTTCACTTGTTGATACAATTACATGACCCAGTAATGGTTATTCTAAATGTTCAGTTCAACTGAACTACTATCAATTCTTACATGAATGTTTTTTTCTCGCACACAAACACCTCGAAATTAACAGAATGTGAAGCTGCAGAGGTATAAAGACTCCTATCTTGCCATTTACATTGTCTGTATAAAACACTGCTAACTAAAAGAGGTAGAGAATTTTACGTTTTATTCAACCGAAATCTAACTGACACAAATGTATAGCACACATTTCAAACTGAAATTATTAATAACCAAAATTCTGATTTTCCCCACCAAATTCAGTGAATCTACCCACAGACTTCCCCATCTCATTCAAGGGCAACTTCATCCTTCCACTTGCTCAGGCCAGAAAACTGGCCACTAAAAATAACAATTAACCCATCATCCTGACTCCTTTCTGGGTATCCAAAAAGCCCCAGTTATAGAAGCAACATTCCTTTTTTACAGACCACCACCAATTTACGTGAAATGATTGAACTAGAAATCTCCATGTTTTCCCCCATTAAATAATCAGCTCAGGCAAGGATAGTGTGAGCATCTTAAAACTAATAAATAAAATATTTTTTGAAAATGAGTTACAGTGTTCCTCTGAACCTAACTCCCACTTAGTATTCACTGGTTTCAAATGGAAAGGTTACAATGGAAGAATCTGCGGTCACTTCCTTCACTCAGACATTGACGTTAACCTCATTAACAGTGGGCGAGTTGTCATTATGAACCACTTGACACCATGAAGCACGCAGTGCCCCTTTCAGATGTATTTTCCCCTCACCCCAAAATGTTAACCATGAATCAGATTAAGTCTTTAGACCCACGTTGACAAACCTTTCAATGATACAAACAGCCCCCTGCTATACATGTGCTATATAGGTTTACCAAAACTGCTTTAGACTAAAACCCCAGGTTATAGGAAATTCAAGGACTAGAAGATAAATGGCATCATAAAGCAGCAGCCAGATGATGACACAGCAACACTGCTCAAAGTGTAGTCTTTAGACAAACAGCCCAGCATCACCCAGTAGTCATTAGAGTTGTCCTAGACCCAGGGAATCAGTATATTTCAAGTGGAGACCAGCAATCTATGATTAAATAAGCTTTCTAAGTGACTCTTATATACAGTGAAATGTCTACATGACAACCAATCAGGTTTCTCCCACAAGAGAATAAAACAGATGGAGAAGGAAATGTTGTAATGTTGTGGTTTAAGTATATTTAGTCGAATTCTTCTTCATTGGACACTGGGTGGTATAAATTAACTATAAAAGACATGGAAAACAAGAGATCTGAACATAGAGTAGGGATTAGATGACAAGTCATTTGGGCTTATTTATTTCTTTGGTAAGGATGATTTTTTTAATAAAGTGTCAGTTTTTAGAGATCCATATTGAAGCAATTCTAGGAGAAATATGTCTATATTTTTGAACATTTGAACAGAATAAAATGTTTAATGCGAATATGAAAAAATGTTAAGATTTATAGGTAATAGAAATATAGGTGCCCATTACAGTATTTTTATATTTTCTATAATGTTTGACATTTTTCATTACAAAGTAAAATTCTTGACCTCATCCTTGACTCTTTCCTCCTAAAGTCCTCCATACCCATTATGTCAGAAAAGCCAGCTGGCTCTACCTTCAGAATTCGATCTAAAGTCTGACCACCTCTCTCCACCTTGTTTATTTAGGAGACTACATCTCCTTCTGGATCATTGCAGTTTCCCCTTGTCTCTAGAACTGATATTTATGTTTTCATCCACTCACATAGTCTACTCTACACGTGGCACGCAGACTATCCATTTGAAATTAAGGTATAGCATGTCACTTTTCTTTTTTTTTTTTTTTTTTTGCGGCACTGGGGATTGAACTCACGACCTTGCGCTTGCCGGACAGGCGCTTAGACTGCTGAGCTACATCCCCAGCCCCACTTTTCTGTTTTAAACCTAAACAGTTCCCCATTTTCCTCAAAGTAAAAGCCTGCCACCTTTATGTCCTGCCTGCAGCCACCTCTGTGGCCTGCTCTGCCCAGTGCTGGCTCCACTCAGAACATGAACTTCTTGCTCAATGCTTTTGGCTCCTGTGCCTGGAACATTCTCTCCTCAGATGCTGTTCCTATATGGTAGTTCCCTTTCTCCACTACCTCAGCTTCTTTCTAAAATTTCAGTCAACAAAGCTTTCTATCACTTGACATATAAAAATATAATTATTTGCTCATTTTCAATTCCTTTTCTACCACTGGGACATAAGCATCTTGATTTTGCTCTGAGTACTTACTAGTTCCTAAAATACTGTCTGGCACACAACTCAGTAAGTATACATGATGAATTAATATTCTTTAAAAGAGCAAAACTTTAAAAAAAATCTTAAAACCATGGTACCTGTTTCATTAAAGAAACCAAAAGCAGAATTTAATAGACATTTAATACAGAAAGCTTTACTTTTTAAATTACTATCACATGAAATAAGAGTAAGTCATAAGCAATCATATTAATTCACACAATAAAACAAAAAGGTCAAGGCAAATGAATAAAGCTCTAAAGATTTATCACAAAAGTAGGTTTTGTGATAGACATCTAAATCCTTTGGAAGAAACATTTTGCATGGAAAAGTTAACCTCTCATTGCTGCTAAGTTTTAAGAAAAAGTAATTCAATCCCCGTATCTCATACTCCCTCATTTTTTTTCAATTTAAAGTCAGTGGAAAATCATACTTACGAGCCGGCAAAATCTTTGCTCAATTAAATTTACAGTGGCACTGAACATAAATGTTTATCCTTTTGCTCAGAATTTAAATCAGTTTGCCTTCCTGAAACAAATCATCAGTTATAAGAAAAATGAGATAGGAAACCCGAAAATAATAATTAAAAAAGCTTTCAGTCTACATGTCATTAGTTGGTTTTGCAATGCAACCTCAATTTCCTTGTCCTGGAGTTGAACTCAGAATGCTGTCCCTTGGCCCATGGGACACTGGAGAAGGGGAAATACACACAAGTGGTGGTAGCAATAAGTGCAGGAAACTGAGAGAAAATTTATCACTCGAAACTGCCAGATGACTTTGTAAACCTGTCCACAACAAAAAAGAGCTGCAACAATAAGAAAAGCATTTAAAGATTTTTGAAAACTATGACAGGAAAGTAAGAAAGGAGAAAGTTCATTAAGTTTTAAGAAAGCAATCACTAAATAAAAAGGGCAGAGTTTATTTTTTATGAGGAAATAGACATGCACATCTCAGCCCTATTAACTGAACATAAACCAGCCCCCCCATGTAATGTAGAAATGAAGTACATTAAAAGTATTTATATAAAATCACTACCTATAAGGAACTATAAAAAATCCTTTTAGACTCCAACGCATCAGATAGTCCCAACTTCACTGTCCTCTCAATTATGGCAAACTGATATAAAAGCTATCGCGAGACACGGAAATCCTTAAACTGGTTGGAAAAAATCGACTTTCAAAGTGACAATGATCATTTATTCATAACTTTGCAGTCGTGTAAATATTTCCCGAAGAGATAATCCAAAATTTAAATATAGGTATGATACGACATTAATATGCACTGGGTTGGTTCTCAGTCCTTTGGTAACCTCTCGATTCATACTCCAGAGGAGAGACCTTTTTAGCACACCAGTTTGCAGCGAACCAGCAATGTAAAACAGAATGGCCAACTGTTCCTCTGTTAGTAACAAATGTGCTAATATGTACTAGTTTAAACTTGATCTATCAGTGAGTCAATGAACCATGAAGGGTGGGGGTTAATCAGGGTGTTCTCCAAACAAAGGCTCATGAGAGCAGCAGGGACGCCACTCCCAGACTCACATCTGTGCTGTTTTGAGCACAGAGCCATGGAAATGGCATGGTGTTCATCAAAGTTAAGAGCCCAGAACCTTGCCACAGTCGTGTGTGCGTTCACAACCATTTCACACAGAAAAGCAACCCAACTGTCACAAAGCGACAACCCAAACATGAGAAGTAAAACCCTCACATAACCACAATTCTCAGCATCTATTAATATTAAACTATGCCCTGTTAGTGTTTATCAGTGATGGCGAAAGCCTTTCACAAGTCGACAACTTCCCAGGAGCTCAGAGTTGGAGATATTTTTATCTTAGGCAATTTATACTAACATGCATCAATTTCACTTTATTGTCAACAAAAGCTTATGCATGCTGATCTGTACTCACACAGATGAAAATAATTTCAATGCCACAGTCTACTTAAAGTAAAAACAAAACCCTGTAACTTCTAAATTTGTTGCAGATTGCCAATGTAAACAAATCTTGATTTCTAACAGCTGAAACTGACTGAACAGCAATTAGCAGAAGGAATCACCTGCTGCCGGAATAATCACCTCATACTTCAGGATTTAAATAATAAAGGCGCCAAGATGATGAGGGCGACCAGGAGTGAAGAAGCAGTAGGAACACAGAAAAATTCAGCCATATCTATCACACAACTATTTCTACATTTTAAAAACTGATATAATCAGTGTTTGCTTTTTTGGAGTTTGCTATAGAGTCAACCTATTTGAGGGTACTCAAAAGTCGACCACAAGATTCCTTAAAATAATTAGCACTTAAAATGATTAACTTCACAAAAATCCAATTTGATGATAAATGTACATTTAATCCTTCACAAACTAGGAAATTATAAAAATATTAAAGAATTCCATAAACATGTTTTAATTTAATGATTTTATCTTTTGGAACAATTTTTCAAAGTTATACTCTCTAGATCAGCTATACATACTGTACCTTGGTATGCTTTTAAGAGAAGTTTGTAAAAATTATCTTCAGAGCCAGGCATGGTGGCTCACCCCTGTAATCCCAGCACTCGGGAGGCTGAGACAGGCGGATCGTTGTGAGTTCGAGACCAGCCTGGGCTACAAAGTGAGCTCAAGGCCAGCCTGAATGGCATACTGAGACCCTGTCTCAAAAACAGGGCTGGGGATCTAGCTCAGTGGTCTAAGCGCCTGCCCCGCAAGCGCAAGGTCATGAGTTCAATCCCCGGTGCCGCAAAAAAAAAAAAATTATCTTCAGAGCTTCAAAAAACATTTTCCACTGCAAAAATGAAAATTCTTGAAAAGATTTCTATGCAATAATGAGTGAACGATTAAAGAGAATTTTAAGCTAAAATTTTAATTAAAGAGGTGTACACTGTCACACTCCAAGTTGTATTTGAATTAATGAATTTTATGTAATATGTATTACCATCTACATTTCAGCATTTACTATGATGGAAGTGGAAATATTAGTAAGACCCACATAGCCACATGTAGTACATTTATAATATTTTTCATTTCAGTATATCTAAAACATATTTATGTGGCTAGTTACATTGTTTTTCAGGCTGCATCATGATTTTAAAAGATATTCCACATGAAAGAATATGAACAAGTCAGGTTGCCATATTTTAAAAGGCCCTAGCAAAAAAAAGATGTTTTGTATATATATATATTTTTGTTTGTTTGTTTGTTTGTTTGCAGCACCGGGGATTGAACTCACGACCTTGCGCTTGTGGGGCAGGCGCTTAGACCGCTGAGCTAGATCCCCAGCCCTGTTTTTGAGACAGGGTCTCAGTATGCCATTCAGGCTGGCCTTGAGCTCACTTTGTAGCCCAGGCTGGTCTCGAACTCACAACGATCCCCACCTGTCTCAGCCTCCCGAGTGCTGGGATGTATATTTTGATACCTCATTTACATTCTAACTCATAAATGTATACATGTACAAAAATATCGAGTCAAGAATGGTTTTACATATTAGAAAGGAAGAATGCATTATAACATGTTCAAAAAAAATTTCCTTGAATAGCTAATAAAGGACATTGAAGAAAGAAAGGAAAAAAATAGTACAGAACTAAAAGAATATATCCTGTTCTCAGGCACTCAAGGAATATTCACAAAATATGTGGCCATATATTAGGTCACCCTAACCATGAGGCAGTAAACAAACATGTTTTTAAAAGGAATATGGGTACCATACTTGTAAACTTTAAAACCTCTATTAAGAAACTGTTGGGTGCAAGGAAAAATACAAATAAAACCACAAAATTTCTAAAAGACAAAAATACTTCAGTTTGGAATTAATGAGATATAGCTGAAACAGTTATTAAAAGATAACTCAAGGAGAAGAGTGAAAATAAGTTTCCAAATTCAAGAATTAGGAAAAGAACAAAATAAGAATGTACAAGAAAGAACATAAAGATGAAAGCAAAAATTAATGACAGTAGAAAATGAGATAAAATTAAAAGTCTTAGTCATTGGAGAAAGACAGGCAAACTATCAACTAATCACTAAAAAAGGAAAAACTATAAGTGTGCAACAAAATAATTGATAAGAGGAAATTCCAGTTGACATAAAGGAAATTTTAAAAACTCCTAACAAATTACGTTTTTAACTTTCATAGAAGTGAAGTTGGAAGACAAGGTAAAATGGACAATTCCTTAGAAAAAATATTCAGGTTGATTAAATGGCTTAAAAAGATCAATTTCCATAAAAGGATTTATAGACTCTATCACACATGAACACATTAGGCAGAAATGGCTTCACAGTACTGTCGCAAACGTTGGCAGAACAGTCGGCCCCAGTGCTATATAAACTGTTTCAAAGCATAGCAACAAAGGAAAACGTCCAAACTCTTTTAGTAAAGCAAGTATTAAAACCTGATGAAGAGCGCAAAGCAAAAACATTTGGAAAACTTCGACATTCATTCCTGGCAAGGTATGTGGTTAGTTATATCAAGATAACAAAAATGAATGGATTCTATAGTAACAAGGGAAGCAATAAACATATTTGCCCCATAGTCAACAGCATACTAAGTTACCCCAGAAACACTAGAGCCATTATCGCTTATTTTCAGGAAAAAGGCAAGGATATATATTGGTCTCAATACTGCTTTTCATTTTAATGGATGTGTGGGCAGACATCATTAGTCCAAAGAAAACAATTAGAGGCTTACTATGGTTATGTTCTTAAATCTCTCCCAAGGCCCAGGTGGTAAAAGCTTGGTGTTCAGATTAGCACCACTGGGAGGTGTTGAACTTTAAAGAGGTAAGGTCTTCTGATAGGTATTTAGGTCATCAGGGCATGCCCTTAAAGCACATTGTGAGAACCCAATAATTTCTCCCCTCCCCCTTTCCTTCCTGTCCATGAGCTCAGAGGATTTGCTCCATGACACACTTCTACTGCGATGGGCTGCCTCATCACCACCTCAAAGTAATGGGGCCAACTGATATCAAGACTATAAACCAAAATGAACGTTTTCTCTTTAAAAATTGATTATGTCAAGTATTTTGTTATAGCGACAGAAAGCTGACTACTACAAGGTTTAAGTGTAAAAAGAAGTAAGCTATTTCTATTTATAGATGATATGACAGTCTACCTGGAAAATCTGAGAGATCAATAACATCAAATAATAAAACAACTTAGCAAGGTTATAGGATGAAGATGTAAAACACAATTGTCCTCATATACATACATGATAACCAACCAGAAAATATAACGAAAGAGAAATTTTATAATAGCAAAATGCTGGAGTGAAATATTTATGGATAAGTAAATTTGCAAAATATAAATTAAGAAAACTATAAAAATCTATGAGAGCCAAAAAGAGACTTGAACGAAGATGTCCCTTGTGCTTGGCTACATATTCTCCACAACCATACTCTTTCCAGCTAGAATTTAATATATGCCTCTTCTCTGGTCAAATTCTAAGATTTTTCAATCTATCCACTCTGTACCCCTTGCTCCTGACTCTCACTGTAAGTCTGTCTAAAAGCAACCAGAAATAACTGTGCTGCTGCCCGAGAACTTCGCTGCCTTGACATGTCTCGCAGTAGGTAAACTGGACTGCTATCTTTACAGTCAGCCTCTCCCATCTCAGAACATGGACAAAGATGAAGCCAGGTTCTTTGCTGTGGTGTAACAGCTTCCAGAAGAGATGGCAAACCTTTTAGAGCTTTCAATGATACCAACAGCCTGCTGCACCATGCACGCCATAGGTTCACCATTACTGCATCTAGTCCTGTTCTCAATAGAATCTTCCTTCCACGGGAAGCTTCATGAACGCAAGCTTCATTGTTCCCATCCCTATGGGTATTAGCATTCTGGTCTTCAGGGCCCTCTTTAAAATTTCTCATTAAGCTCTGCTTACAGAATTCTACACTTTTTCCTACCAGCCTCTCCACACTTTTCCAAATGCCTCCTGCAAATCAATTCAAAGGGCTCTTTCACACTATCGTATAGTCATAGCAACAGCTCCACTCTCAGTACCAATTTTCTGTGTTAGCTTTCCTTTACTGACATAATCAACTATAAGGAGGACAGGTTTATTGTAGAGGTGTTGAAGGTTTCTTTCTATGATGCTTGGCCCTGTTTGGACCTGTAGCGGCACAGCCCATTACGGCAGGATGGTGCGGCCGAGGAAGCCCATTCACTTCAAGGCCAAGTGCAAAAGGATGAGATCATGGTCCCCTGGTTCCTTTAAGTGCATGACGCAGATGACCTAAAACTTCCTGGTAGGCCCATCTCTTAACATTTCCGCTGCCTCTCAATGGCACCATGCTGGGGTCCAAAACCTTCAGCACCTGGAATTTGGGGAGATATTCCAAACTACAGCAGCCTGGTATATTTCATCATGCCAAAAAGAGTAAAGAAATGCTCTCCAACTACTGAAAACGGTGAAAGAACACAGGAGCCAGCGTCAAGGCTTCTCAAAATTTTCTTTATTTCTCAAAGAAAACTCAAACTTAACTTATAAAAAGGAAAGCTTCTCATCTTTCTCCCTAAACTTACTCCTTTGTTTCAGTTCCAGCCATTCACAGCCACTGAAGGAAGAAATCTAAGATGTCTCTCCCAGTTTTTCTCTTCCACTCAGCTGATTTTATGATATGAATTTCATCAGCATGTGAGAGGACACCGAGATACAAGACACACAGTCTGACATTAGGTACTGCAGGGGCCCAGGAGCCTGGCCGCATACACAGGCTTCCCCACTGCTTATCTGCACCCCCCGCCCCCCACTGGAGAAAGAACTGCAGTACGGGACTCATAGAAACAATAACCACATTCAAGATATGTAATTTTCCCTTTAAAAGATATTTTCAAAAATGCAGCAAGAACAATTTTTTCTTTAATGATAAAGACATGTTGATTTGAAAACTTATCACAACTACTTCAGCATGTAGCACTGCAAATATTCAGCTACCTTCCTCAAACAACAACACATCTATTCACACAAGATTGTCATAAAAATTCCTGAAGTTACATATAATATCTACATAAATTCCACAAAACTACATTACCATTAATAGTAGTCTAAGGAGTGCCAGGGGGCTTAATAATGTTGCTTAATATGAAATATGTATTTCCTACTTATGCATACTCTGAGAATGCTACTTTGTTTCATGTATTTCTTGTGGGAAAGCTAAGTAACAATCCATTATACTTTTATCCAAGGATTGATTCAACTTCCAACCTCTCCTCTAGGCTCACACCACTTGCGTTTTTATTAGAAAACACTGCTAAACATAAAACTTGATAATTGGTCACAACCCAGTGTGTTTACAAGTTTTTAAAATTCTTTTACATTTACATAATACACACAGTTAATATGATATTCTTGAGTAGTATCGTAGAGTACACCATTGACCTGGTAGAAATGACACGTTGGTCAGTTTCATGCTCTGGATTTGGACACATGTATTTGGACTGAATCTTTCCATCACCCATGAGCTGTTTAGCTTCAAATCACTCTCCTAAACTACTCTAGGCCTTTGAATAGTTGCAAATTACTTTAGTTTTCTTGTGTATACACTAAGAGGTGGTGATAATTGTAATTTATTTAATTTTACTATTTGTTGTCATGCATTCTTTTCAATTCCTCAAGCCCCATAAAAAACTCATAACAAGTGATTTTAGTACCATTTTTATATGGTAACTTATTTGTGGCTCTTAATGCTATTATGAGGATTTAATGAGATAATTCATAAAAAGTTGCTTACAATAGTGTCTGGCATATAGTAAATGCTTCACAAATGTCAGCCATTATCATTAGGATTTAAACTTTTAAAATAATGACCTCTCTAATGTTCAGTAAAGGAAAAAATGTTAACTAATTTATTTAACAGCATGAAAACTTAACATTTTACTGGAAACATTTAGAGAATCTTCATTGATTTGAATAGAAGCGCATGACAAAATCTGACAAGGCTGAGCTAAATTAGTTCTCTGAAGAAGTTTAGTTACACAAGACACCATCAAAGAGCTTCTTCCTACCAAAAAGGTTTGAAACCAATATGCTTGATAATGAACATAGTCCTTAACTTCTGCTCTTGAGATACTCGGTCAATACTGAAGCAGGATTTCCTTTTATAATATACCCTTTAAGTTTTTCATTGTAATTATAATCAATTACGTACAAAATATATATCCCTCCCTTGGGATAAAAATGCTTCCACCTGTTGAAAAGCTCTTGGGAAGACTGCCTAATGCCACTCATCCTAATAGTTTCTGAAGAACTGCTTATGCCTGCTCTCATCTGAAGAGTACAGTGACCGTGATGAGTGCTGGTTCTAGAGGAAACTGGCAGGAAACCCTTGCTACACGCTGCCAGCCTCCACCAGGATCTCCTGAACCAGGCGCAAAGAAAACGCTTGGAAGCGAGAACCTTACATGACTCAGCAGATGATACTCGTTAACCTTTAAGACCATAAAGCAAAGAAGTGCATGAAATTCTCTGTAACCCATCTGCCAACGTATCTTTGACAAGCATGACATGCAGGGCTCTGCATAGTCATAGAGTCAAATGGTGTTGGCTCCACCCTGTGCCATCCGGCCACACATCACATCAGTGAGGGAACTTCCAGAGGAAACACACACCTGTATTTCCTTTTCAGGCAGAGCCTGTACCTGTTCAGGCAGAACCTCCCAATTCTCAGGCTTAAAAGCAGCAAGTCCTAAGGAGAATGAATTTTTAAAAAATGAAATTCACACACACCTATGTCATCGTAAGAATTTATTGTACTCTATTCTTTTGTTTTCAACTGCTTTTCACTTAGGCCACTGAGCTAGATCCCCGGCCCTGGTGTTTTTGAGACAGGGTCTCGCTATGCAGTTCAGGCTGGCCTTGAGCTCACTTTGTAGCCCAGGCTGGTCTTGAACTCACAACGATCCGCCTGTCTCAGCCTCCCAAGTGCTGGGATTACAGGCATGAGCCACCACGCCCAGCTCAAATACACACTTTGAGCTACAAATTTTATCCAGATGGAAGTTTGGGTTAAAGATCTTTTCTTTTAAGCTAATCACCTTTGAAAAGTTAGGTAGCACTGACTCAGAATTTAGTGGAGAAGAGTTTAATTTTGCTGTCTCCCTCTGACTGTCCAGATCACAAACCAATCGAAAATTCAAAGAAAAAAAAAGTGAAGTTTCTTTTAAGCTCAATTTCATAACTTGGTTTGATAAAAATGTAAGTTGTGTCCAAGCATAGAGCCGCACACCTGTAACCTCAGCAAACTGGGAGGCTGAAGGAAGAGGCTAGCAGGTCTGAGCCCAGCCTGGGTAACTTAACTAGATCCTGTCTTAAAATACAAAGATAAAATTACACAGCAGGGGATGTATCTCAGTGAAAAGGCCCTGTGTTAAATTCCCGGTATCACACACAGGCAGATATATATATATATAATTTTTTTATTACATTTCTTATTTGCAAATTGGTTTGTAAGCAGTATCTTACAATTTTATGGAAAGGAAAAATTCACTCATATATTTAATATACAAATATATATTTAAGGAGTATCTTATTGAAAAGAATAAAATTATATGGGAATTCTCTGGCAGTTTACACTGAAGGTTTGCCGTAAGTGTACTGCTGACGGGTCAGAGACATTCTGAGGACTGTGTGTGCCACAGACAGGGCGGGTTATACTACACTGATAGCCTATCGTCTTTATGAGAGACTAAATCAGAGATCTTCAAGTGTTTTAGTTTTGGAAGATCTGTTCAAATGAAGCCTCACTCAGAAGCACTAAGTGGCAGTGACTCGCTGAGGATCCCTGTTTTAAGCCACCAAAGGAGGTGAGCATCACATGATCTTTGCTGGCCAGAGTACATCAAGTGGGGCTGGACTTCGACCCAGACATGAGGAAATATGTATTGACTCAGTTTTCACATTATTTGAATGAATAGGTAAATATTTACACAGTAAAAGCATATAAAAGTGATATGCATGGTTCTAATGTCCAACTCATCATAAGCCAGTTTTAAATCTTTTTCAGTGCTTCAGAAGAAAAATGGTTTATATTTCATACATAACATCCTCACAGAAAATACACTGTCCCTAATGAGACGAGTTTTGCCAATTCAAATAGTACATAATCGAATGTCTGAAACCATTATTCTTGGGGGAGGGTACCCAGAATCAAACTCAGGACCTCATGCTTGCCAGGCAGACACAGTGCTGCTGAGCTAAATTCCCAGCCTCTGCTATTATTCTTTTGACACATAGCAACTGCTCATTTAAAAGTAATCACTATGATATTGATTTCTAATTTGTCTTTCCTCATAAATATATCATTTGGCAGCATATTTAAGTAAGAGCTTCACATTATTCTATTCTCTTGCTGAGAAAAATTGTGCCTGGCCATTTAATCAAAGATACAGCCTTGACAACAACAGAAAAACAAAACAACAAAAACCCCCCCACATTTTGCTGATTTTCTCATACAAGAAAATGCCAAGACAGAATAAAAGCAATGTCTGAGAAAGCCCTGATGTTTTCTCTCAAGAATGCCACCCCCAAGGGCCGCAGATCTAGCTCAGCGGCCTAAGTGCTCGCCTGGCAAGCACAAGGTCGTGAGTTCAATCCCTGGTGCCACAAAAAAAAAAAAAAAAAAAAAGAATGCCACCCCCAAAGATTAACATCCTTACTAGGAGAGACATATATTTGACATCTAATAACAAGCTAGGGACAATTACTCTTCTTGGGAATAATAAAAAATAGATATTTTAAATAAGTTCTCCAATTTCTTTAGACTTCATAGCTGAAAAAGCTGAGGCTACTGATATGGAATACAAGAGCAAGCTACCTTACAAAGACATAATGAATTAAACTTGGCTCACTTTATATTTGTTTGCTCTGTGAAATTAGCATTTAGAAGTGAAACTGAAAAACCTGATACAGAATAAGTCACCCAAATGTGTGCCAAGATACCTTTTGTTAATGGTCTCTGGATAATCAAAAGACATTATAAATCAATTAACAAAACCTAAACTTAAGAAGTCAATAATCCAGTCATCACTCCCGCCCTTTGCGCTACCCTACCTGTGGCATCCGTCCTTGGGCAACCTCTTAAATGCTGATAAAAACCTGTCTGTAATTGCCAAGTTAGTTCTTCCTGCAAAGTCACTGTGACTATTTCAAAGCTTCACCTTATTTCTTCTCATCTAATTCATAGGAAAAGACCTTGGAATGCACTTCATAGAGGAAATAGAAACTGTCCAACTTCCACAACCTGCTTCCATGAAGTCTACGCAAACATGTTCACCCACACTGGCCTGCAGACACCCCATCCTCTTAGCGGTAATAAGGGAAAGTTGTCCCTCTTGAGCAGGAGCCTATTGGCTGCATCTGTGCCTTACACTGTATTTCTTACTCTGATCCCCATAGCTCCTACACCATCCCCCAGCCCACCCCAGGCTCACTCCCGAAGTTTTCTCTTTGTTTCAGAAGGAATAAAAATAAAGTTTCATTGGATATACCCGAACAAACTGTCCATCTCTCAGAGTCAAATTCCACACTGGAGACTGATGAGTGAAGAGGACCGGGGTCTCTGCCCTTTTAGGAGCAAATCCTCCCGGACGCCCTGGAATAGCCACCTGCACCAGAACTGTCCTAGACCCAGTGAAAACTAGAGATAAGAAAGACAAGGGACTAAACTGGGTTTTTGCTATGTGGCTGGGTTTTCTTTTTCTCTAGTAATTTAAAAACTACCTGTTTTGACTTTATACTACTGTTCAATTTTGCAAAAGAAAAAATACATATATATATCTAAACATAAATATATATGTTTTCCTATAGGTGCATATTCCATATAATCTATCCTTTGAACATGTATACTTTGTGCAAAGATCTATGGCCAGTCTAACTAATTCATGTAACAAGACTAAATGATACCAAAAATAGTTAAAGGAAAGTGAAATTTTTCTTCTTTACTTCTCAGCAGTGAACATGGACTCATTTGTAATAAGAAAATCAATAAAATGTCATCACATTTAACAAAAAAAGTCAATAATCCTACAGCAGGGGTAGTAAAGCTGGGGCACACGAACTCCAGCAGACTGTTTGTTATCATCAAAAGCTCCAAGAGGTTTGCTATCACTGTCCTACACTATATGAGCTCTTTTTTTTAGATTTATTCTTCTCTATTTTAATAAGTATCCTCCTAAGACTCTATAATTTAGTCCTTTGCATTTTTAAAACTCTGTTTTAGTTACTTTTTTATTGCTGTGACAAAGTACTTGACACCCATAAGTTAAAGGAGGAAAAGTTTATTTTGGCTCAGTTTGTAGAGGTTTCAGGCATAGACAGCCGACACCAAGGCAGGGTGGCTTGGCAGCTGGGCATCACAGAGGAGAAACAGTCCATGGCAGAGCAGGAAGGAGGCAGCAGCAGTAAACTCTCTTTCTCTCTTAACTCGTCCAGGCTACAATCCTTTTGGGTGGTGTCACACATACCCAGGGTGGGCTTTCCCATTACACTCACCCAGAACTACATTAAACAAATCAGTCGACTAACTTAGTTATCACACCCTTAATCCATATTCACACACTGTGGATTGAGCCACCTCCAAAAAGCCCCACCTAGGACTGCAAGAGACTTTGAGGGGGCCAGGCAGTAAGCCATAATGAACTGTATTCTATTTCCTCCCAAACATATATCTATTCCCATCACATCAACTCTTCTTCACCTCTTCAAAACCACCTCTCAAAGTGCCAGACTTCTTATGCTTTCTGCTAGGGTCTTGTAATGTCCTAAATGTGTCTACGAGAAAACATCTAGCCTTGAAGTCATTGTCCTGATTTCATTCTATCTTTTTATTTACCAAATCGTTGAAGCATAAGGCTTTAGAGTATTTCTTTTCTCTATTTTTTAAAAAATTCTCTACTGGCATACTTCTGGCTAAGTTTTCAGGAATTTGAATATAACCTATGGGGTTTTTTGTTATTTCCTCCTATATAAAGTGCCTATAACAAAGTCTACATATATTCATTAAAATCTAGTTTATAATATCTAGAGAAGAGGTTGGTTTAAGGTTCACAGGAATTTACAAATCACCGTTTCTAGGAAATCCAAGTATGTAGAAACTCTTTTGAATAAAAATGAATATATCTCATATACACACATGCTATACATTTAAGACAAGGTCTTACTATGTAGTCCAGGCTTACTTTGAACTTGTGGAAATCCTGCCTCAACTTCTCAAATGCTGGGATTAGAGGCATATACCACCATGCCAGGCTAAGTGTTACATTTAAAAGCTATGCGTATTTGTCTTTGTATCACGGATATATGCAAAAGTACAAAAGACTATGTTAAGATACTTTCACCAAAATCATTAGGCTTTATTACTTTTAAAAAACACTTAAATTCCTGAATCAATGATAAATACTATATTTCACCAAAAGTAAAACCTACTGGAAAGTAATCAGTTTTGAAAACTAAAGGTCAAAAATGCCAGCCCCCATCAGCCTATCCTTGCCTTACAGAGTAGTCAAGGCAAGACAGCTGAGGCAAGGGTAAATCGAGCTGGGCTGGCATTTTTTGATCTATAGTTTTTAAGGCTGGTTATTTTCTGGTTATGTCTTATTTTTGGGGGAACAGGGTGTTTGTAATTCCTATTCACTCATAACTTCTTTGGGGCCCTTAACACATTTTCTAATCAGTGAATTACTTTGTTGGTCTCCAAGGCAAAAGAGTTCATCTAGGAGTACATCTCCTTCATTTTTGTGCTCCCAGTACTTGACAGAAGAGTATGACACAAAATATGTTGGATGAATGTAAAATATTATACTGCCTTCCAGTCATAAAGTTATGATGACTTTCCCACTACGAAAAGCTTAAAAAGATGCCATTCAACTATGCACAGAAAATTGGAACATGAAAGGAGTTAACTCATTTTCAGATAAAAATAGAAAGTGTTCTGGCAGTCTTATTTTTATAAACTTACAATTACCTAGTTACTCTTCATCAATTAGACTTAAAATCTCAAGTATTTGAGAGTTACTTTCTTCAGCCTTCTGGCACTACCAATTTGTTATTTTCCTGAAAATTCCTCGCATCATATTCATTGCTCTGATTCACAGTGTAAATGTGCACATTTAAAAATAACTCAATATACAAACTATATTAAAATTATGATTATTACAGCGATTAGACTAAAAGACCAACTACTTGAAGCTTAACTGTCTTCTTCATGTTTTTCTTATTAGGATAAAAGATGAGGAGTAGGTAAAAAGGCTGGCAGAAAAACAGCCCAATTATTGAATACAGACAAAATCAAAATAATGCAATGTAATTTTTAAAAACAATCTGTTGATTTCACCGGCAAAGCCATTTAAAAGCAAAGCATCTAGACTTAAAATTGCCATGCCTGATATTTTACGGTAAAGCATATATAGTTTTGATGTGATGTAAACTTCTATCCATCATCTCTCAAACTTAAGTTACCTCCAAACACCAATTCTTTAAGAGGGGAATTTTTTTTTGGAGGTTGGAGAAGGGTGGGGTTGATTGACCAATAAACAATCATCATCTGCCAGATTTGATGCACTATGTCAGAGAATAGAGGTAGCAAGTGTGAGACAGGGGATAATGCCCACAGAAACCTAACCCGTGCCAAGCAGAGTCAGAGTGGACCAGGCAAAAAGGAGGCAACAGCCCTCAGCCCAGAGAGACTGGGAAGGGCACACAATTTCCTGCAGTTAGGGAGTTAGGAGCCAACTACACCAGACTCACATGAAGGTGCTTTAACACTTGGATTACAGTCTGAAAGTGAAAGAAACATTAAGAAAAACTGTAAGATCATAACCTCAAAAAGAAGGTGCCCTTATACTAACTTACGGTAGAGAGTTCCAGAGCCTGGAGTATTCACAGGTAAATGGTGAAGATAACTCGGAAGTGTCCCTAAGGGGAGTGCTAGGGAAGAGAAGTTGGCTCTTCCTATAAGAACTGCATTTCACTTGGGTGCAGAGGTGGAATATACTTTACTTTGGTTACGTTCCTTTATTCTCAGAGGATTTCAACCCTGTCTTGTGTGCATTGCTTGCTTTTAAAAATCAATGTATTTGTTTTTAATCAGCAAAATAACTTCTGTACTCTAGTAACATGCCAGAGAACATGACCCTTTATGTTTTACTGTCTTTAACTCTTATCAAAATCAAAAGTACAAAAAGAAACATCACCAGAGGGTGACATCTTAAAAGATACATAGTTTACTTATCTTTATAATTTGTCTAGATTTCAACCCTAGATCAAATCAAAACATCATTCATTAAGAGAAATATCTGGGCAGTGTTTTCGCAGGGTTTTGTTTGGTACTGTATTTGACAAGTCCTTCTACTCCAGTAAAATTGCTTTTACAGAATTGAGCTTTGTTGTGATTTTCTCTGCTTCCCTGCTATTGATTTTATGGGTGAGATGTACTGAAGAAGTCAGCTCAGCCTGCTTCACATAAGCCCCCTGGAAGATTCTCTCAGACCTTCCGGGTAAAGACGAGCTTGCCTCTGCTAAGTAATGACATATTTACTTTACAGACCATGCAACTTTTATGAATATCTAGTTCTGTTAACATATTTAATTCAACTGAAATGATTAATTTTTCATTTGTAAATTATCTTTTGATGAGAACAGGAAATAACAGTAAAAAGACACTGCTAAAGTGGAATGTTTTTAGTTAATTACACATATTTTCTGTTTTCAGACAGATGAACTAAACTATGGCCCTTTGTGGGTTCCTACCCTCTTTTAAAAAATCAGGTTTTTTTTTTAAAGATTCCAAGGGGTCCACAAGGAAGCATGGGTCTACCGGTTTTAATGCAGTCACTTCAGCTTATTTTCATGGACACAACCTTAGTGTCCGCCAGCACGGGTCCTCATGATCTTGATCCACGATGCTGGGCTGGGAAACTTCTGATATCCCTGTGTGCCTGCTCTTTGTCTGGCACTCATCTTTGTCCTGAGTTTTCTAACCCCAAAGTATACCATCAACTGCACCAAACATGTTCTTAGATACCAACCTTTAAAGAAATCTAAGCTTAAAAGAGATGACTCTCAACTTACATAGTACAAAACACAGCCCTTCAAAGATTGTCTTCAAAAAATTTTATTTTGAAATATTTAGCAGATAACACATGCTTACAATCAATGTGTAGATGGAAAGAAAATAAATTTTAAAACAAGCTCAAGAGGCATATGAATAGAATAATATGCTCCTAAAACCATACAAGTGGACTAAATTATTTTTAAAACCATTATCTCCAATTATCGACACTTCTTCGTGAATTTGGTCATTCAAGGGTGACACCTAGTTCATTCTGTGGGACCAGCATCACCCTGATGCCAAAGCCAGATACTACCCATACAACTACAAATCAATGTCCCATATGAATACTACAATAATCCTTAACAAAATCATAGCAAATAAAATTTAATAGTGCAATCAAGTGATTATTATTAAAAGGATTACCATGATCAAGTGAAATTTATTCCTGGAATTCAAAGATGGTTGGTTAAACACGAAGATCAAGGAATGTATCACTTCAACAAAATAATGACCATCTCAACTGAAATTGAAAAAGTACTTAACTTCAATACCCTCTTCTGAGAAAAATACTGGGCAAACATGGAATAGAGAAACAATCTCAACATAATCAATACTCTTTGTACCCATAAATATGACATATTTAGATTATAAACCACATGAAGGAAACTATGTCCGTTAAAAACTCCCATAAGGAGAACTCACCTGCCAAAATTTTCTTCAACTCTCTAAACCACATGTCACAGTGGTCTTCACTGTAATTAATAAGATCAAGAGTAGAGTCCTTTAATTTATTTTGTTCCTTTTTCAAGCAGATGAAAAGTGTGATGCCTAGTAAAGTGCCTCTTCTTTGTGGGTTAAAGGAACAACGTCGTTTCAGTTTCACAGAGAATATATCTTTGAGATCAACAGAGTCTTCTTCACATAGCTGATCAAACTTGGAATCACCTGAAAAGAAATTTAAATTTTCAATCAAAATCATTATATTCATATTTTAAGTGTGTAATAGTTAAGCCCAGAAAACCTTTAACCTTAGTATTTGTATGAATTTTCCTTAAGAAAATCAGGGTCATTAAAATGAATGGAGACAGTCCCCACCACATGAGGCCTCATACAATATTCAGAATCTAAGAATATTCAATACATGAAGAATTTCATGAACATACAAGGGGGTGATCAAAAATATGTTAAATTTTTAAAAATTATTACAATGAAAGACACATTGACATCAGTCCTCAAAATATTTCCCCTAACTTGGAACACATTTATCCCATCGTTCTTGCTAGTTTATGTTCTGGGAATCCTCTTTCAGGAACATTTTTATGAGGAATGCTGCTGTCCAGTGCCACTGAACAAAAAGACAGGCTCACAAACACACCACAGTGTGTCCTCGATCCACCTTTTGCACCAAATTTCGCACCACATGACTTTTGAAGCTCTTCTTCATGGTCAAAATGACTATGAAAACTAAAGGCTTTGAATAGATTCAGGACATCAAGGCAGCCATGACAGTGCAACTAAAGACACTCAGGAAAGAGGACTCACGTAAGTGCTTCAGAAAGCAGCAAGGAGGCCAAGATGACTAGCAGTTTTAAGTCAAATTCCTGGAGCGGAGAAGGCTGCACAGAAAGCAAATTCTAGATCTACAGAGTTCCACCCAAAGTCCTCAGCTGAGTGTGAATATGTGTGAATCCAAGGACAACTACTCACAGGCTTAACAAACAATGTTCAGAGATCACCATGGTGTTCCTACCAACCAAAGTAGAAAAACATTGAAAGTCACGGGACATCCCAGGAGAGTATTTAGAAGAGTAAATGGCTCATTAATGAGTTGACTAAAGGATGCTTTCACTCCACCTATTAAGTCTAAAAAGCAAGTCTTAAACAATTTTACTGTTTGAGTAACTTACGAAGCACAAAATATTCTTAGTAACACAAAAATACCCTGCAATTCTACAAGAGAATATTCACAGTATCTTTCATCCAACCCTACAAAACTAGAAATGCAAACAAAGAAAAAAAAAAAAAGTCTGACCTTAATAGGAGAAATAGTCGTGAACTGAAAGTAATGCAGAAATGGCAGGGGTACAACCAACCACAGAAAGTAGAGGCCCTCACACAGCCACTCTGTCCTCACAGGATGCAAAAATGTTAAAGTTAGATTGGAGGAAGGACTTTCAGTTTTAAGCAGTTCCTTGTGTGTGTTCCAGGAAGTTTCTGTCCTCTGCCAATCATTCTAGTACACAGTCTGATTGCTTATGAAACACAGGCACCACTACAAGAGAAAGAGAGAGGAAGACCTTTCCTCAGTGGTAGTGGTAGCAATAAGGCAGAACCCTAGTGTATTTCTCAGCCCTGAAATTTCTTCAAAGGTTCAGATTTCGGGTCCAGCTATAATTTATTTCTGTCATCCTTCAGTGAGCTGAGAATCAACCACTCTCAAAGTACCACTGCTATAAGATTTTCTTTGTATAGTAAAACACTCTAAGACAATCACACCATACTCATTATTACTACAACCAAGGATTAAACTCATCAGTAAAATGTTCACATTTGAGCCAAAATGCTATTTATTCCTTTATGAACTGAATGATTTACCCCATCTTTTTTTTTTTTTTTAGCAGTGCTGGGGATTGAACCCGGGGTTAGGCAAGCATTCTAGTCCAGAGCTCCAGTCCAAAAGCAACTCTTCTCCAAGATACTAATCAATTAACCTACATTAGCAAGATTGACTTTTCTCCAATACAGAACTACTAGTCTGCAAGCCACCTTGCATTCTTAAAGAATGTAACTTTTCTTTGGGTAGGTAATATCTATTTAATATCTATCTATCCATATTAAGAATTTAAATTGGGACATTTTAAAGGGAAAGATACACAAAACACATACTCCTGAGGCTGAGGCAGACGCTTCACAAATTCAAACTCGCACTGGCCCTATTAGTGACTTAAGAGTACCCTATCTTAAATTTAAAAGAAAGGAGGTGAGGGCGAGATGTAGTACAGTGTGAAGGCCTTGTGTTCAGTCTCTAGTACAAGGAAGAAAAAGAAAATGGAAGGGATATAAAACAAGGAAAGATGGAAGAAAAGAGAAAAGAAAAAAATACTGCTTTAAAATATTTTAATTTTTCCCTTTGAGCATATTATGAAGTTATAACCTTTTAAAGACTCAATATTCCAGTTAACTACAAAATTTTTTCCTTATATTCAAAATTGTCATCAGTTACCTGGTGAGGGCTCCTTTGCTGTCACCTACATGTATTTGAAAACAGCTTTTCTTCTAACAGTATAGTGTTCCAAACTGATCTGGATTTCACTGCAAGTCCTTGTCCTTTTAAGAAAGAATATTCTAGAAACTAGAAGCTGGCTGGTATGGTAGCATATATAGGGAAACAAGATTCATTCCTAGTAAGTCAGGACCATGTTTGAACTGATGATCATGCTACCAGTTCAGCAGGTAGGCATATAGTCAAGGTCTCCATAACACATGGGCAAGTCCAGGGATATCTTTTCCCCTTCCTCTATGCTTAAGGATGAAAGGAAGCAGCCTTATCAAAAATCTTGGAAATTCCTCACTGTGTGGCACATAAAGGACTATGTGGTAATAGCATCCTGTGGGATTTAAGAAAACTTGTCTTCCATGGGGGAATTTGCTGAGTATCTACCCCATATGGTTGACTATGTACATATAAGTCCCACTAGTTTCCCACCTGAACATATTCAGAGATTGAGTTATATTTTCCAGAAATCAGTCAAACCATTAACAAAGTTGAACATCTTTCCATGTATTTTTCAGCTGTATTCCTTAAGAGTTACCTCTATAAATTCTTTTCCCTATTTCTATTTGGTTTTTTATTAATAATTTGTAGGTCTTCAAAAAATCTTTAAATTAGACCCTTACTATACATTATGCTAAATAACTTCTAGCCTAATCTTATATTGACTATGACATTGTGTCACATGTAAATTTATGTTTTATGTAGTTAAACATACAACAAATAAAGAGCACAAAAGAAGGGGGAGAAGAAAAAAAATAAACACCTACTGAGGGAAAGAAAAAATGGGATGAAATAAACTCTCAACTTGTCATTTGAAATCTCATACTATATATAATCTGAATTCTTACATATGCCTGTTCTTTACTCTTGTTAAAAATTCAATAACTACTCCAGTTAAAAACCCTCATACATTGCAAATTTAAAGATATTAACCAACAGCCAACATCATACTTAGTAGTTAAAACCAGAATTTCCAGAAATAAGGAAACAATACCAACCATCACCCCCACTATTCCTAATTATTCTAAACATTCTGGCTAATAACAATAAGAAAAATATGTTGTCCGAGTTGAAGGCCTGTAATGCTCTTTTGTTTTATATGGTTTTATATTACTTTGTTTTGTTTGAGTTTATTGTCTGTAAATGTATGAACAACCATTGTGAAGAAAGCAAGAGATACTAGGGTAACCATTGTTAATCTCCTGTTATGTTTTGAAAACCTGTATAGCTTGCAGTGTTCTGTTTTGAAATGCTATGTTTGACTCTATTCTGTTTTCTTTTGCTTTGTTTTGTTCTGTTCTATTCTCTTTAAAATTAAAAAACATAAGAAAAATAAAGCGAATGACAATAACTGGTAGAAGGGGAGCTGAGGTAACTATCAATGATATCACAATATACTGTAAAATCTAAAAGGATCAACTTAATCATTAGACCTAGTAAAAATATGCAGCAAGGAAACAAGTTATCTTTACATCCATAAAAACAAAATGGAGATGCAGAGAGCCCATACCGATTAGTACATTATGCCTAGGAATAAATTGGCAAAATGATGATGGACTTGAATGGAGAAAAAAGCCATTCAAAATACACTGACATGCAAAGAACTGACTAGGGATACACTAAGTTCCAAGATTACATATTTCCCATATCAGGATTCTCATTATTAGATACTACTTTATAATACTAACTCACGCAAAATCTCAGTATTTTCTCTGATGTAAGGAAGAGCAAGAAAATTGACGACTGGCAAATTTTCTTAGAATAAAATATATTACATTAAGAAAATGTTGTAAAGGTCATGAAGGGGAATGCATGCTGTCAGATATATTTTTTAATGTTATAATTAAAATATCTAGAAACAGAAGCATTTATATGCATGTTAAAAATCACTAATATGATAATGGTGGACAAGCTCGATAGGAAATCGAAAGGTGATTTAAACTGATTAATCTTTTGAAAAGAGAAAGTAGAGCCCTATCTCATAATATACACCAATATTTCCATATTTAAAAGAAATGTATATAACCATAAATTAGAACAGCCTTGAGCATAAGTCAAGACAGACCTACAGAGATCAAGATAATTAACATAAAAGTGATACAATGCCTATAACCTTCTAAAGACCCATAAAGAAAAATCATAAGGAAGGTCAAATTGACAGAAATATTTACAATGCATGACAGTTACATAATCTATTTAATCAAGAAAAGAAACACTTAAATGGAAAATTACATGAAAGACCCAAGCAGGCATTTCACAAAAGAAGAAATGCAAATTGACCAATGAACATATGAAAAAGTTCAACCTAATTAGTAATCAAAGAAATGCAAATTAAAACAACAAGATACCACTTTTTGCCTTTTAGATTGGCATGAGATCAAAAATAAGGCTCAATGATGGTACAGCTAAAGGAAGTAGTCTCAGTGGTAGTGGGAATGCAAAAATGGTAGCTGCTGGAGAACAAATACGTATCAAAAGATTTCAAAATGTTAATTACAGCAATATTTATAAGAGCAAAAGTATGTGAAGCAATATGCATGCTCTTCAATAGAATGTTGAATAAATCCTACTTGTCTTCTGTAGTTCATAAATGAGCAAGGGACAGCTCTGCATTCTGGTCTGGAAAGACATTCAGGCTAAGAGGATAAATGAGTGGAAGAAAAGCACATTACAAAATAATCAGAGGTTTGAACTCACTTTTATTAAAAAGATACTCTTTAGAAAAGAAACTCAAGCAAAAAGCAATCAATCAACATTAGTTACCCATTAAAAGAGAAGGATAAGGTAGGGAATATGAAGTTAAAATTATTTAATAAACTTTCATAATTTTCCCTTCCAATAATCAGTATTAGCATTATATATAATTGTAATTGTAGAAAAGGAAAAATGTTTTGAAGTATGCAAGATTTTGATCCAACATCTTACTTTCAATTTAGTCTAACAAAATTAGTCTAACAAAAGCAAAAATCTGCACAATTAAGCTCTAGAAAGCACTATCTAGGTAAATCACAGAAACAACTTAAATATGCAAAAATAGAGTATTGATTCTATAAAATATATTTATAAAAGTAAATGTTATACAGCAATTGAAATACTCTAGGTGTCCAAAACAGCACATTTCCATTACTATTTCGTGTGTATTCATTGAATACATAATGTAGATATATTTATGTTCATATAAATATGAATGTGCATGAGAGAATGCAGAATAATAATGTGTTGGCTAGTTTTCCTTATATGAATTTCCAATTTATTTACAGTGAAAATATTTGTGATTAATTGAAAAAAGTAATTTCCTTTGTTTATCCTGAATTGGTTCTGGTCATTTTTGATAATGAGCATGTACTACTTATTGGTCAAACATCAACCTAAGCACATTACAATATTATCTCATTTAATATCCACAACAATCCTCTAGAAAGCTGATTTTTCCTAAAAGAGAAAGAGTTAAAGACAGAAGCAACTGTCCATGGTTACAGATGTGGTAAGGGGCAGATCCAAGATGTGTGTCCAGGCAGTTTTGGTTGATAGCAACAATGTTGAATGGATACAAGCTCCTTCTACAAGGAAACTCATTCAAGGAGCCTTTAGTCTGTTTCTGATATTTATATTGAGGCATAATGTACACATTTAAAAAAATATATATACATGCGCACACACACACACCCCATAGGTATAATCGCAATAAAGACAATTTTTTCATTATTTCAGAAAGTTCACTCAAGTGATTTTCCAGTTAATCCCTTATAATCACTGATTATACTATAGCTTATTTTTGCCTTTCCTATAACTTCATATGAAGTATGTGTGTTCTGTGTCTAAATTATGTCACTCGAAAGGTTTTAGATTTATATTTTCTCATAAATACAGAGTGGGAATAAAATATTCACAGTAAAAAACATGATTACTAATAAATGACCCTTATTGAAAAAAACAGGAAATCTATTATGTCTCTTTTTTTAGGACTTATTACTTCCACCTTCCCCAACCTCCAACTATTTGCTTTTCTTTTTTAGGGTATTTTTATTGTAGGTTTATTTTCCCCTACTATCAAGGTAGGACTGAAAGATAAAAACTGCATATGTGTTTATGGTGTACAGTGTAATATTTTTATATAGGTATACACTGTGAAATGACCAATTTGCACAGCCATTATCTTTGTGAGAACACCTAACATCTGATCCCTTTACAATTTTCAAGTATACATTAATTACAGTCACCATGCTACATAACAGGTCCAGAGCTTACTCATCTTGTTACCCTGAAACTTTTTCGCCCTCTATCCAACATCTCCCCATTGTTTCCTTTTCTCCCAGACCCTGACACAACTGCCATTCTACTTTGACCTTGTAGAAGTTCAAATTTTTAGATTCTGCACATAAGTGAAACCATTTGGGTTTAAATCTAATGAGAGAGTAGGTGAATCTTGGTCCTTAGGAAAACTGAAAGACAGAAAATGTACTAATGGAGCAGTATTTCATCAGAAACTGAGGTAACCTTCAAGGGGTTAGTAGGTTAGATTTCAACAGCTAGGAGTACCCAGAGGTGACGATTCTGACAATCCCCGAGCCAGTCTGAATGATATTCCCTGCTTTCGCAGCTTGAGCTGCCCAATCTCTCGCATTTCCTCTCAGATTAGAATCTGAGCTTTTCACATGAACAATCTTTCTGCCAATATGACAAGAAAAAACGTAGTACAGATTGAAAATAGTTTTATTATGAAAATAAGCATAATTGATTTGTGAATAATGTTTACAAATGGCTAACAATAAATATTCTTCAGCACCATTTTTCTCAGTAGCTAAATAAATCTCTCAGGAGCTAGTATCTTGTGTAGCAATTCTGATCTAGGGTTCATTTCAGCAATGCCAGTCATCCACATGATGTCAGTAAACACACCCAGCTCTGATAGAGTTCGCTTAATTTTGAATACAACTAATACCTAACATGTGAAGATGTGTCTGCTATTCCAGTAGTTTTAAGGGAAATTGCTTTCTCATGCTGAATGTAGTATTTAGAGATAAAACTTGTTAGAAATCTGTGAACTTGAACTTAAAATGTTTTCATTGACAGGCACGGACCTAAACATGGTTTAATCTGTCATCAGATGAGGTTGTGCTTTGCTATGTCTTTGTTTAGTTTTGAAGTTGCTAAGCTGTGAGCGGTGGACCAGCTGCCTCTGCGGGGCAGGGAACACTGGCTTCCCAGGCCTGGAGGACAGCAAAGGCAGAAGGCTCCTCAGGCTTCTTGGGGGAGAGCCCTTGGGCTAACCTCACCAGGTGGAAGGTGCGGAGATCATCTGATAGGATAAGCTGAAAACCTAAGAAGGTCATTATTTCTCTTCGACCCCCACACTAGAACACTACAATACTCATAGAATATATAAATATTTATGACAGACATGATTAAAGAGAAAAAATAAACCATATTGTAAAAGAAGTCTATTGTTTCGAGTCTCTGAATGTCAATCATTTACCTACGCTCACTTTTAGTGTTACTTTAATGATGACTCAAACTCATTTTATTCTCCAAGTGAATCAAAATTATTTTAATAAACTATTTATAAAAGCTGAAAAAAAGGTGTCATATCTCTGCTTAAATTTCATTCTCTAGGATGCCAGCTCTGATTCCCCTGCCAGCCTACTCTGTCAGAAGTGTATCAGTTTCTGCCACAAATATTTTCATAACTGTGTGCAAAATCCATATTTTCTTGAACCTAAGAGAGATTGTATATTAAAGGTTCAAAAAATACCACCACTATTTACATTTTAAATATAACTTTACTTTTACCTTAATGCTAAAACACACATTTCATGGTTTAAAAAAATATATATATATAGTAAAATTTCATTCATACATTGATATCTGACATCAAGAGATAAAAATCTGGAAATCATCTATTGACCCCTTTCCGTAGGTCGGGAAAATTAAATCCTTGCAAGTGATACATAACTTTGCTTGGTGGCATGTGGTTTATTATTTGAAATCTATTGGTTCATTAGTATCGTATTGGTTATAGCTAGTTGTTTCAGAACATTAACTGTCCTCTCACATTACTTACAGAGATACTGGGGACCATCTGTTCTTGTAAGGGATTTAAGTATACGTCTATTGGATATCATGCTATTTATTTAATTCAACACCCACTTCCTATTGTTGTATTTTCTTGAGGGGGGGAGTCAATTTAATTACAGGGAATAAAGATAACCTCTCCTGGCAAGTTACCTTGTCACCATGAGAGCAAAGCAGGACCTGCTTAAACTGGGTTACAGTGGCTAAGAAGAAGAGCAAAACCAGCAACACTTAAGAATATTTAGCAAAGGTTTAGCAAAAATAGAACAGGGAATGGCACTTTTAAAAATATTACTGTAAGCCTAGGGCTTGTCTAAATCAATCTTGGCACATCTGTCTGATGCAGACCGTAAACAGGATTAGAGCTGGATTTATCTGCTTGGTGCTAATTGTGCTCACAGTTTCTGCACATGTCCACTTTTTAAAATACTGCCTGAAAAACAGGCTTGCCTGATAGATGGCTCCCACAACACAGTGTATACTCACACTCACCGTATATGAGATGCTTAAGCAATCTGATGGCTGACCATTTTTTTGGCTCTTCAAAATTACTTATCTAATCCCCTAATTAAAAATACAAAATTCTGTTTGAATATACCACATACTGGGATAAATCTGCGAAGCAAGGGACCAATAAATTTGAATACACTTTAATTGTAAGAAGAAAACACAATTTAATTGTTAATAATCAGGTTAAACTAGGGTTTAAACAAATAAAGCTGCTTCTACAGTTGACTGAAAAGCCATTGCAATGTATTACCATCTCCAAGAATATGACATTTGTTAGCAGAAATGCTCAAGTTCCCAAGTATATACACGTATCAAGAATGACAAGAAATAGTAATTTATCTAGTAACAGAAATCAGGCAGAAAATGTTCATCTTCTTTTCCAAGAAAAATAGAAATTGCCAATCCAATACCCAAATGTCACATTTTACCAGATTTAATTTGAAATTAATTTTTAATTTCTATCCGCAATTCGTTTCATTTACATTTCTATCATGTTTTAACAACTTGGGGACTCATTTTAAGAATTAAAGCATTCAAGAATATACAGGTATCATTGCATGAAGTCCAAAATGAATTCAAAAACAGGTTAAAAAAATTAAATATTGAGTTTTAAAATACAGAAAAGAGAAAAGAAGGTAAAAAATGGAAACAAAAGTTTCGTTTTTGCAAATAAAGAGGGGAAGAGGGGTTTAAGGAAGAGGAAGGGATTAGGGAAAAAGAATCAAGATATGTTCAAATACAAATTCCCTATGATGAATGTGATCATTATATATATTTAAAATGTACAAAATATTAACTAAAAAAAAGGAAGTTCTAAATAAGGGAAGGAAAAAAAAAGTAAAAATTCTAATTCTTTATTCAGAATTACCTGTAATGACCACAATGTGAAAAGTGAGATTAACAATTTGAAATTACATAATTTAATCATAAATATCACATACCAAATTTACCTATTAAAAGAACATAAAGTAAAAATGTACGCTGCCTGACTTCCAATCACAGAAACCTGTGCTATACCTCTCTTTATTAATATGTTAACTTACTCGTGTTCCAAATATCTAGTTCCAGGAAATCAAAATCTTGTCTTAAATTGCTACCACTAGTAAAAGCTACACTTTATACAGACAAATAGTGAAGAGAAATTGGAAAGTTAAATCATTTAAATGCTTAACAATCAACCACAACACCTTCCTCAATAGTTCTGCGTGTTGTAGTCTCACAAGGCATACAGGGTCAAGATTATTTCTATAATACTGAAGATGTTATCTGCCTTCCCACAACATTGATGTTTGTATTGGTGGTGCAAAGGCAACAGTGGGAAAAACTAGTATTAGCAGGAACAAAGGCCCTGGCATCAAATTTTACTAATCACCACTGCACTCTTCACTTCCTCAAACTCAGTTTTAAAAAACCAAAGAGTAAGAGCTTCACTTGGTTTGGATGAAGCAGTAAAACTCTATTTTCTAAATCTCTACCACTGTGTGCATTTCTTTTCAGTGTTGGTGGTGGTGACATGCAAATATACATGAAATATTTCTGCACAGACTGAAGTGCCAGTTCTCTTCAGGAAAAGCACTCACTCCCTTTGAGCGGTGGTTGACTTGTTTCTCCTGGAACACTTTTACCACCTTTTCTTTTTTACTTAAAAGACCAAATGATAAGACATGATGGTATTAAAACATGACTCACTAGCAGACATTTTCTGGAAAAAATGAGCAAAATGACCCAAAGAAACCAGCTAAGAGTGATGTAAGATACAAGATTTTAGGATTTTGTAAAATTTGTGCCTGCCACAGTGAACTTGACAGCTCCACATTCAGAGAATTTTCTGATGAGACTAGCAGTGATACTATATTTGGCTTTTTAAAATGCTGTAAAATATAATGCATTTATACGTGTTTACCATGTTTAATATACATTTTGACACACTGTATAACTCAGTAAATTTTCCAAATGGCCAATGCATGATTTTATAAATGCATGGGTAAAGTATCAAAGTGCAAGACTGAACAATAAATCTTCAAATAGTAGCCTACAAAAATTAACTGAAATGTTTTCATATTCCACATTAAACCTAGCCTTTAAGAAATTAGTACTTCAAGTTTTACTGGAGTATCAAAGAATATCAACATGAGAAACATTGAAGACTTTCCCCTTTCAAACCACACATCTGTGTGAAACTGGATTTTCCTTATGTACTTCCATCAAAATAAAATATTCATAAAAGATTAAATGTTCTAATGGGAGAAGTCAGTTACCTTGTGCTATGGCAGACGTTAAATAAGTTTTCAAAAATGTAAAATAGAAGAGTAGTGCTGCTTCTCTTTTGGCTGTTTGGGAATAATTGTAAATAAAAAATGTTTTCACATTAACATATACTGGGTTTATGAATTTAATTTTTGCATTTCCAGCTAATAAATTCAGGATCTTGCTGCAAACTAGACAAGAGTTCTACCCCTAAGCCATAGCCCAAATTCTATAATTACTAAATATCTTTAATCTCTAACATAATAAATATCAATTGCTATAACAAAAGCTTTTGGTACTTTTCAATAATGGAAGGATTTAAAAGGGTTCCAAGACCAAAATGTGTGAGAAGTTCTGGTTTATTGTTTTGTAAAAACAGGCATAACCTTAAGAAAATGCAGCCTAAAGATAACGTGGTGTTATATTTTGTCACTTTGTAACAAATAACTGTAAGGTTTTATTAAATTATTCATACACTATGTAACAATTCCTTAATTATATCTGAAACATAATGAAATTAAAGAGCAATTCACAATATTTCATATTCTATAACATGATTTCATCATGCAATGTGATTGAGTTTTGTTATTTTTTTCAGAAAGGGCACCAATGGATTACTACTGCTGGGACCACTTATTATTTGACACATATTTATAAATGAAAGAGCCCCAAGACTAGCACCAACAGATTATATGGAGTAATCTTGATGTTAGTCTAATTATTTCTTTGGCATTATTGGTTCAGATACATACATCAGTTTGTACATACAGTTCATATATTGTAGTTCATTCCAAATCATCCTCATACAGATTTTTCATGGGCCTTAGAAGTAGGGCAACTGATCTTCTCTAGTTTCTTAGCAATTCACTTTAATATCTCCATTATTATCCTCATCTCCAATCTCTGTATCCCAGCACCTAGCTCAATGCTGGAAACGCAGGGTGGGCCTCCAATAAAAGGCCGATAGTAAATACAGTGTGTAACAATCAGATGACATCTTAATCACACTTTACACATTTCCACCTCTGAACCTTTGCTCCTTCATTTCCAGGCAAATGGGAGGCCTTCTTGACTCCAAGTCTTTTCAAACATTAACCAACCATCAAAGCACATTAAACCATTCTTGCAGGAAACTCCACTTCTGAGTCCCTCTGAATCCCACAGCCTAGTGCTTCTCAGTTGAGTCAATAGTCTCATATCAAGAGTCACTCAACTCACCCACAGTGAGACCACAAAGACCTTTTAAAGGCATATGTACATGTAAAGGCATATATAAAGTCATATATATATGTATAGTCTAAGATATGTGTGTCAGTTTTGCATTAAATGGTAGATTAAAAGTGGCAATAGTGGGTATGAGTTAACACTAATAGTTTAACCCCAAATGTTTACTTCTTTCATGTAACATTGAACACTGACTATATTCCAGGCATATTAAAGTGCTAATATGATTGTAACTGAACCTTTACGAGCAACTCTATGAGAACAGTGGATAAACAGTTCTTAATCTTGGCCTGGCACTTGCCTCACTGTGATCTGAGCCACGTGATAGCATGTATTATTAGCGTCCAAGGGCAAAGACTGAGGGTGGGCTTCCTACTTAGGAAATACCCTTACACCTCACAGACCAAGTTGATTCACTAGCACTCTTTTCTTCTCAGGACCTAAAGGACAGTCACACCTTCCTCGCTTCCCACCTCTGTATCACAGTCCACACACACATGCCAGAGGTCCCATCACCGCACTGTGGTCACAGTGAGGATATCACACAGCTCATTTGATCATCCACAGGGTTTCACTACTAAGAGACACTAAGAGGCTCTCTGTTTATGCTACTTTCATTCAATTCTCCCCTCCAGACTCTCACGTATTCCTAAAATGCCGAGAAAAGTACTCACAATCGCTACTCAAGTGTATTGGGTTTGAACTCAGCACAGGGAAATGTGTCTTACTAGAAGGGAACAAAACCACTGCCAGAGGTTACAAAAAGAGTGATTTTTACTGGATCAGGACTGGTCTTGCACCAGAAAGTTCATTTAATGAACCAAAGGAGCTAAAAAAAGAATGTCAAAACCTCAACCACCCAGAAAGAATTGAAAAGACTTAATTTGTCAATCTCCAGGACACCTGACTTTACAAATCTACCTTCCCAAGGCTGGGGGTAGAACAACTGTGAACAAGAAATCACTGTGGGGTGGATGGGGCAGAAAAGAGAAAGGTTAAAAGGACTTTCCAGAATCTACGTGGACTGAATATCCAAGAGTAAGCTTCACACAAACACAAACAACTCAAGAGGCTCTTAATCCTACACTTTGGGAGGCAGAGGCAGGAGGATCACAAGTTTGAGCCAAGCCTTGGCAAGTTTGGGACTTAGTGAGACTGTGTTTCAATATAAAAATACAAAAAGAAAAGGGTGGGGATGCAGGTCAGTGGGAAGGCACTCATTGAAAAACCCAACACACACACACACACACACACACACACACACACACACACACACAGATGCTTTGAAAAGTATTTGTAAACATTTATGCATTTTTATTTATTTGATGAGTATTTTGAGACCTAGACTTACTGGAGACAAAGGCAAAGAGATAAGCAATTTTAATATAGCTTATCATAGTTTTATTTTAAGAATTCACTTAACACTGAAGACAAAGTTCATGTTTATTTTTAATATGCTAGGCACATGGGTGATACGAGCCTTTATTTCAATTCCACTCTAAACAGCCTAGCATTGACAAATACAGAGTCTGCCAAAAAAAAAAAAAAAAAGAATATGCATTTCAGGAAAAGAAAAAATATGTTTTTTCAACAGGTAGTATTACCCTTGTATGGGGGACCCTAGAGAATACCATATATTGCAGAAAACCCACTACACTGCTGGTCCTTAGAGAAGAAACTGAAGATGCAGGTGCAGCAATCTTAATGATCAAGGTTACCCAAGCAGCAATTTACTGTACTAAGAAATGCCTGGAAACGGATGGCCACCACTCTGAGCTCCTCTTGTAATTGTGGGGGCCAAAGGTAGCTTGCATTAATCTCTTGAGAGCTCAATAAATTTAGTATTAAAATATTTATGCAAGTTTTTCTTTTCTTGAAGTGTGTATCCATTTTTTTTTGGCAGACTATGTATATGTGGGGTTTTGGTTTGATTCAAAAACAAACCAAGTAAACACAATAATGAGTTGCTAAGAAATAAAAAAATCACAAGGAATTTACCTATAAAATGTAAGCAAACCATTAACTGAGTTTTCTCAGTGGGACTTAGGCAAAATGTAAGGGAAGAACTACCAATAAAATAAAAATTTAAGTATTAATAAAAATGTCCTAATAACCACATGCACTGCATAAATTATTCTACTCACTTGATAATAATTTAGGTTCCTGGTCACACAAGCCATGGTACCTACTACATATATAAAATAAAATTTAAACAGCCAGTTTGGAATAGAAATCCAAGGAAGTCCTTTTTTCCCTGAAAAAGTCTGAAATTACAAACAATTCAACATTTTTAACTTAGTGTTCTACATATACGGTATTTGTATAAGTGTGCTCCCAGTTAAAAGTTGCTTTAGTTTCTTGTCCATGCCTTTCACAATTTTTATCACATAGTAGCATGGGAAGAGGCTAAAATTAAAGATGAAGGTAAGAAATCGTTACCCAATAATGTGAAAATTTTAGAGAAAACTTACATATTCTAGATCAAGCACTGTATATATTTAGTTACACTGGGTAGCATGTAATCAACATAAAATATCATAGGATTACAGCAAGCCATCTTCTCTGTGCTGTAATACGACTGTCAGGTTTTTTTTTAGAAAGATAAATTTGATATCAATCCGATGTGACACAACTGCATCAAACCTTAATTTCAGTCACAGTAAGAAGTCACAGGATTAAATAACACTGTGCAGTCTTTTAGAAAAGTTTATTGCTTCCAGATGGATTCAAGTTTCCTTTCAGCCCTGATTACATCTAATATGCACAGGGTGCCAACATTATAAAGGACAGAGTCAAAAATATCATTTGTATAGATAGCAAGGGATGGGGGCAGGAACTCTGGTTTCTAAATACCTTCTGCCAACCGGATCTTAAATATTTGTTATAATTTCTTAAGAATAGTCAACAGAAAAAAGAATACTATGGAAAGGTCTCGAGCTGTGGCTATTTTACAGAAAAATACAAATCTGCAATAAAGTAGCCATAAAATGACTCCTAGCTCACGCCGCATGCTCTCTGCCCCCATGTGGGGCTGTGCCATGTGTCACACCGCATGGGGCTTGCGACCAACATGCCCACCTGTGCCTCTGTAGCTGAAGAGGCTTCCATTCGTATTTCACTAATAGGAACACTGCTCAATGAAAGTCACTGCATCAGAAATAAAGACCGTCAAAAATACGGACCACTTAAAGGCGTGTTTGCTAACTTTAAAGCTGCAAACCGCTTAAGGCTTGCATTTAAATTTTGGTTGCGTTTTCTTAGGAAACCAAAGTTTTACCACCACTAGAAATAAAATACTTTTGATAAATAAATTCCCCAAACTGAGATTTCCTCATAACATGAATTTTTTAAAAAATGAAAGTTACATCTGGTTTAATTTTTGAGAGTGGAAAAAAAATGTTCATGACTGAAGAAAGATTTTAGCAAATAAATCAGGTGTCGACTTTTTAAAAATACACTCAAACTACAATACTAATTTTATTTTCTCCTCTTTAATTTTGAAAGTACCCTAGAAAAAAATTATACAAGTGATAATATTGATTAAATATAAATAGTAAAATATTTACTATGTCCTTAAAACAGATTAGCAGTTTAAATACAATTATGGTTCCAATTCTCCAAAGCAGAGAAAAGCAATTAATTTCTGGAGGTGTATAAAACCTATCTTGCTGAAAAGCCATTTTAAAAAGTCCTATAATAACCTCTATCTATGCCAAACTTTCTTCTGTGGATTCTCAACCTACACGTACTAAATGTCATTAGAGTGCTTTATTAATTATATTTTTTCAAGAGAAATAAATTTATATAAGGGACGTAAATGAATAAAATTTTGAATGATCCTTACAAAAACATTTTTCTAACCTTTACTTTCAATTCTTTAAGTGATACTTAAGAAATATGTGCATTTTTCTTGATATTAAGTAGTTTAAATTGTGGTGTTATACTTGACTAACTTGTTTGAAAATGCTGGAATACATAGAGGAATAAGAAAAGGATTAAGTTACACTAAATTGTGACTTGAAGTTACATGACAAATCAATAACAGATCAATGAACCAGAGTCTGACTGGTTAGGCTATGAGACACTAATAGAGATAATGGATGAGTGATCTACTGACATAAAAATGCATTGAGTGTTTTGATATCACTAATAGTAGTGTTTGAGTTAACTATCACAAACTAAATAGTATTATTTCCAATAATGGTTAACTATTATTCAACTGGTCACACACTCTTCTAAATAACATATTTGAGTGAAAACTGATTTGAGTTTTATTTCTTTTTTCAACAATTGTTAACTGAAAGAACTTTTCACATACCAGACATATTCTACACAGAGAAACCTTTTAAACAGAACTCTTCCCTAAGAATCAGTCATCGCTGAATAAAGATCAGGGAAAAAAATTAGTTCAAGACTTGTAAGGCAAGGTGCAGGATCTTTCACATGTAATTCCAAAATCTCCAAAACTGAAAACTCTGAAAATATGAAAACTCTACATTTTTTCTTAAAGTATTTGGCAGAAAAATCCTGAACTGACCCTTTCTGCAGCAAAACTGGACCTGAACTGACAATGAGATTATAAATCTTGATTAATCCCATTTAGCATGGCAGTCTTAATGTTTCATTCAAAAATATTTACATTTGGGGTTGGGGACATAGCTCAGCAACATAAGCACCTGCCTGGTAATTGCCAGGTCCTGAGTTCAATTCCCAGTACTTAAAAAAAAATTACATTTGATTATGTGATGCTTCCACATCTCACATTGCACATACCAAATATGTTTCTAAAATTAGTAAGTATCTGAATTTTAACACAGCTGGCTCCAAGGGCTCCTGGGCAGAGAGAAAAGTAAGTTCAAGGGTCCTCTGCCCAGGAGCAGCAGGATGTGGCTGGTACTAGTGAGGAAGGGACAGAGCGACAAGATGAAAATAGAAAGTTGGAAAGCTGTTTAAACTACAGTAAGGATGTGAGATTTTTACCCTGAACAAGCAGAAGAATGAAGTGATCTAATGTAGAAGTTAAAAGCAACATCTAGTTGCTATGTGGAGAATAAACTGATGAGCGCAAGGTTAGAGAAAGATTAGTAAAAAGGATAGTGCAGTAACCCAGGTGAGACACGTTGGTATCTAATAGCAGTGATATGGCTCAATCTTAGAGGTACATACATTTAAATCTTGGCTATTTTGTCAATGAATTGAATGGAAAGAAAGAGTGAAGGGACTAGCAGTCTCCAAGTGCTTTTAGTTTGGATAGCTAGAAGGATAAAGGGAAAATTCACAGGAGGTGCACAGTTGGAATTTGCAGGAGAAAGATACCGGGTGTGTTGAAGAACACAAGTTTGAGAAATTTATGAGACTTGGAAGCTGATATTTAACATGGCAGTTAGGAGTTCAACAGAGAGGTCTGGACCTGAGAAGCAACTGTGAAAGTCATCAGTATCTAGATACATACTAACTGAAGCCAGAAAGTAGAGGCCTTTCATCCAGAGAAAGAATGGAAACAAAGATGGTAAGAGGTTAGAGAACAGACATGGAAAAGAGGCCAGCCAGGAGAGCAAACCAGAAAGGTGAGCCCAGCAAGTCCGGGAAACCCCAAAGAGTGGCATCTTAGATGGTAAGTGAAGCAATGTGTCCCAAGTAATAGTGCGAATAATGGTTAAACTGTTAACAGGTCAAGCCAAATGAGGACCGACCATGAAGAGTCAGTTGTGGAACGATCATAAAAACTTTAAGAAGCCTTACACGGAAGATTCAAGAAAGAACAAGAAGTGAATGTATAATAAATCTAGCTAGACAGTTGATGCAGGGGTAAAAAAACATTGAACCAAATAGTCTACAAAGAGAATCCTAAATTATCTTCATAGTATCAAATAGAAACTCTTACATTACAGATGAAAATATGAGAGTTAAGTTAAACAGTATGATGTGGATTTTACTGAGAGGGCTAGAATTTGATTTCAAGTATATTTAATTAGCAAGGTTCATCTTCTTTGAGGACTAGGCAATTTCCTATCAATTTACCATAGAAAATAAACAAATATTGAGAAAATGGCATAGTGCTTCTAGAAAGGACACCAGTGTGGAATTGGGAGGCCTTATATCGGGTGCTGTCACAAATCTTGAAGGAAACGCCTCAACTTTTGAACTAGATAGCTCATTCCTAAAGTAAAGGGACTAACACACAGTCATTCATTTAACAAATTTTGTTGAGCCCCTATTTGCTAGACACTATTGTAGAAAAGAAAAGTTGTGAACCAAAGAGGAATTTGCCCTCAAATAAGGAAGATGACAAAAAAGAAAAGAAAAAAAAACACTTAATCTAATGTCTTAGTTCAAATTCTATAAGAGTTGTTTATAAAATAGATGAAAATTCTGTTCTATGTAAGCACAAAGAGGTTTTGATTCATTATGAATGCTGACTTACCTTAAACATAGATACTGTGATTATATCCTATTTTAGTTTGGAAGGGAGGCATGATAAGCTCAGAGTTCAAATATCTTGTCTCCCAGTCACACAGGGAATGACAAAGCCCAAAGTCTTAACAGTCCAACTCCATCAATTCTCAGTAGTACAGCGATACACTATCATCATACCTCATTTTACTAGTGTTTAACTCTCTGGGTCTCAAATGTTATTTTTCTCAATGGGTCTCTGAATGTTCAAAGAACAATGTTCAGGGCCAGGGATTTAGCTCAGCGGCATCGATCGGCGCCTTCCTGGCAAGCACGAGTTTTTGAGTTCAATCCCCAGTACCAAAAAATAAAAAAAATAAATAAAAAATAAAAAAATGTTCAAAGAAACAATGAAGAATAAGAGAAGAAACAAAGACTAGCAATGAAAGTCACTGTAGAGAAGCAAACAGGCATATAAAGAAGAAAAAAAAAATCAAGAAAAGCCAATGTAGCAAAGTAACAGGAGCAAAGAGGAGTCAGAGAAGGTGCAGAGGGAAAGAACAGCGACACTGGAGATGGTGGCTGGGGACAGTGCCACATGCCTAACAGTCAGGAAAACCAATCGGCCTGGTCATCCTCAAGATGCTCTCTGAAGGAGCGCTGGCTTCTGCCTTCTCTTCCTAGTCACCTGAACATGTCCTTCTAACAACCCTCCTGAGAACCAGAATTCCTAATGAGCCCAACACAGTACGGAAACCCTTTCAGAAAGGAGCTCTAGATGCCTTCTGATGCTTTTTGCTAGAACCATGTTTAAAACAAAAGCAGTTCCTGAGAGCGGATCCTGAGGAAAGAGGTGAAATTTTCACAAAAATTGGAGAGGAAAGGATGCAAAGACAAATCCCTCAGCGTCACCTTCACTCAGGTCACTCTGATGTCCAGCAGGCCACCAGTGTGTGGCTTTTCCCTCTGTATCTCTGCTCTGAACCAGGCACACATGGATTCTCAGGCTGGAGTTTACTTTCCCTCTTTCAACAGAGAATGGTGATATGATATGCAAGGAACAAGATTTTTCAGTTTGAAGAATCACATACACAGCTTGTATTTCTCCCTAACATTCTAAACACTGCTTTATAAACTGTAGAGACAAGAAATAATTCATCAATAGTTTCAATATTTTACTTTCTACTGTATCCCAGGTGTTTTCTGACCTAAATATTGAAGAATTATAGATTATTAGACATTATTTCCCTGTAGTTGAAGATACTGGGAAATGAAATTTAAAGATATTTTAAAAAAGCAATAGAAAGGTACATTTGAATTATGAGCAAGATGAAATTAACAGAAATTGATTCATTCACCACTACTACCTCTGTATCTGACACATTTTTCTCTGGACATTTTGAGACAATTCATTTCATATTTATCTAAATAGGGTTCTTATGCCCTATCTACCATGGAAACTTTTGAACCAATGCCAATCCAGAGTGGAATGAATATTTTTTGATAAGCAGTAATGATCACGTAGTGTGGAACAGAATTTTGCTCACAATCACCTGGTTTCCTCACCCTGAAGTTTTTCTTGGATCCTTGGTTTTTGTATGGAGATACAGAGACTATGCTGAGGAAGAAAACATTCATACATGCTAGGACCAGAAGGAATGCTGAAATACTAATGCGACAGCCCCAAAATGCACTACTTTCCTCATTCACCCTCTCATACTGTGCCATAGCAAAAGTGTAGAGGTCGAACAACCATTTTGAAGAAAGCAAGAGACACGAGGGTAACCATTGTTAATCTCCTGTTGTTATGTCTTGAAAACCTGTATAGCTTGCAGTGTTCGGTTTTGAAATGCTATATTATGTTTGACTCTATTCTGCTTTCTTTTGCTTTTTTCGTTCTGTTTTGTTTTG